>OVBN01000042.1:0-268350 GCA_900406565.1 Turritis glabra
CATCCTGATCATTTTTAACAACGGTCATTCCACCCTTTTTAGGAACACAATGCACAGGTGATATCCAAGTGCTATCAGATATGGGGTAAATCACACCAGCTTCTAACAACTTAAGAATTTCCTTTTTAACAACCTCTTTCAAGTTTGGATTCAACCTTCTTTGAGGTTCAATGCTAGCATATGATTCGTTTTCAAGGTGAATTCTATGAGTGCATAAGCTAGGTGAAATTCCTTTGATGTCATCTAGTGAATACCCTATGGCTCTTCTAAACTTTTTCAATTCGGTCAATAGCAAGTGAACTTCATCATCATTCAGTTTAGCGTTTACTATGACTGGATAAGTGGAATTAGGGCCTAAAAAAGCATACCTTAGCCCTGTTGGAAGTGCTTTGAGATCAACCTTTGGGGCTTTTAGTTCGGACCAATCGTCAGATGCGTGTAATGGTGGCTCGTGCTTTGACTCGATCAACGACTCGATCGAGTGATCGAGTGGGTGGTCGAGCTGTCCTGTCGAGTCTGAGATGATCCATCTTCGATCGATCCAATGACTTCCGTGTTCAACCCATTAAGATTTTTAAACATTTCTGATCCTTCTATGGCCTTGTGTGAGTCTAAAAGCATCTCATAGCCCAGACTCTCCTTGTTTAGAAACCCAGCATTACCACCTTTGGTCAATGTAGTCTGCAGATGGTCCTCTTCATTTAGTTCTTCCAGCAGCTCATCAGCAAGTTGATCCATCTCTTCAATCCAGAAAAGCTGACCTTCTATTGTGGGTTTCTTCATGGCATCCTTAATGTCAAACTTCATCTTGAAGTCTTTTCCAGGTTGAGTTCAATCTTTCCTTTCTTGACATCGATGATTGCTCCAGCTGTAGCCAGGAAAGGTCTTCCCAATATCAGGGGGTCTCTAGGTTCCTCATCCATTTCTAATACCACAAAGTCTGTCGGGATATCCACATATCCGATCCGTATGGGTAGATCTTCTAGTACGCCATGTGGTATTCGAACTGACCTATCCGCCAATACCAAAGAGATGTTGCAATCCTTGTACTTACTGAACCCCAATCTCCTGGCTACTGAAAGCGGCATAAGGCTTATTAAAGCTCCAAGGTCACAAAGATAGTTCTTAAAGCTCAACGGCCCAAGGGAGCAGGGCAAGGTGAAACAACCGGGATCGCCTTGCTTCTGGATTGCTCTCTTCTAGACGATAGCACTGCATTCCTCACTTAACACTACCATTCCCTGAAGCTCTTTAACTCTTTCTGTCAATGTGTCCTTCAAAAACTTTTGATATGGAGGTATCAGCATGAAGGCATCTAACAGAGGCATTTTGATCTCAATATCACTCATCTGTTTGTCAAAGAGTGCCTTGTACTTCTCCATTTTCTCTCGTCTAAATCGACTAGGGAATGGAAGCTTAGGTTTGTATGGAGGAGGAACGAAGGGCGTGTCCTTTTTCTTCGAACCAAATGGTGTTACAGCATCCTGCGCGACAACTCGATCATCCACTCGATCGTAGGATCGAGTAGGTGATGTCTGTCGAGCTTGATCAACGACTCTGTCTTGCGGATCGAGTAAGTGGTCGAGTCGTTGGTCGAGCCTATCCTTATTGGCTTCATTTTGACATAAATCCTCCCCATCTTGTTCATCACTGTCCTCAGTGATTTTGGTAGGTCGTTGGGGGGTAGATAGTGCTCGGCCACTCCGCAGTGTGATGGCATTGATATGAAAATCTTTTGGGTTTTGCACTGATTTCCCTGGAAGTTATCCTGGAGGGGCTGGAGAAGAAGTAGAGGCGGTGTTTCCTTCCAGGTGTTTGACTTTTGAGTTAAGTGTTTCGAACTTGCAGTTCAGATCATTGTAAGAGCAGTCAATCTTTGTGTGGACGTCGGCAAGTTTTTTAGAGATCTCGAGAGCATTGGATGCTTGACCCTGGAGTAGTTGTTGGAGCATAGTCTTCATGTCTGCGTCCGGGTTAGGCTGTATTGGTGGGCGTTGATTTTGAAAACCCGGAGGACCCATTGCACCTTGCTGTTTGTACCCGCCTTGAAATTGTGGTTTAGGGACAAAACCTTGGGGCTGAATGTAAGGAACGAAAGGCCGGGGTGGAAGTTGTTGGGGCTGAGGAGGGTAGACTTGGTCCTGAGGGTTTTCCACATTTGTACTCCGATAGGACAAGTTCGGATTTGGCCGATAGTTGTTGTAACCTCTGTTGTATCCACCTTGGTTCTGGATGTAGCTAACCTCTTCTTGGTGATCAATCCCCCCATCTTGAAGTTGGGGCTGTTCATCTTCAGAAACAAAATGAACATGCCGCTGCTGGGCTTGGAGGAGCTTATCTAACTTCTCATTCATGGCTTTCATTTCTTTCCGATGCCTCTCTTCAGAATCATGAGTCCCCCTGATTCCGCGATCATAATCGTCATTGTAATTTCCATCGGATTGAGCAAGGTTTTCGACTAACTCCCAGCCTTCATCGACATCCTTATTCAAGAAGTTGCCATTGCTGGCAGTATCAAGAAGCATTCGGATTTTGGGAAGAGCTCCTCTGTAAAGGGTGCTAAGAATTGATTCGTTGCTGAAACCATGATGAGGACATTGAGATTGATAGCTTTTGAATCGTTCCCAGGCTTCACAGAAGGACTCGCCATTTCGCTGAGCAAATCCGGAGATCTCGTTTCGAAGTTTAGAAGTGCGGGAGTTGGAGAAAAACTTGGCAAGGAAAACTCGTTTGCATTCTTCCCAAGAGGTGATGGAGCCATGAGGAAGAGTCTTTTCCCATAGATGGGCTTTTTCACCGAGGGAGAAAGGAAAGAGGCGCAGCTTCAATGCGTCTTCACTAACGTCATTGATTTTGCAGAGGCTACAGAGCCTGTCAAACTCGTCCAGATGATCAAGGGGATCCTCCATGGGGAGACCATGGAATTTGTTGTTCTGGACCATAGAGATCAAGCTGCTCTTAATCTCAAAATTGTTGTTTTGGACAGCGGGAGGTAGAATGCCATGCCGCTGTGTGTGTGTGTTAGGGGCATCGCCTGCACCAATGTATCGGAGCCGCCTTGGGGGAACCTGAGGTGGTTCGTCCTGGTTGATAGGTTGATTCGCCATAGGGATTGGCTCGTGCGGATTGGCGTGGTGGTGGTCTCGTTGTGCTCTCAACTATTGGGGTAGACGATTGATGTTGTCGAGATAACGAATGAGATCTTGGTTGCCGTGCGATCTGGTGTGCATGCAGGTAAAGGAAACACGGCTCGATCGGCGACTCGATTAAGCACTCGATCGGTGGGTCGAGCTGTTGGTCGAGCTGGTGGTCGAGTGGTATGGGCGTGTTGTACCTGAATCACCAAACAGAGAAAGAACAACCAAGTCAGTAAAACGAGTTGGTGATAAGAAGAACTTGATCTTAAAGATCGAAAATCTTAAACGTAACAAACGAACTCCCAAATGGCAACGGCGCCAAATTGATAATATGTTTTTGCTATCAATTGCCTAATGCATTATCATGCCATTGCAATACAATAGGTGTCAATCCAATTGGGTGTGATGTTAACAGATAAGATTTGATCAAATCAGTTAAGTCAAGCCAAGCAATATGTTTGTTTGATCACAAAAGTATCAGTTCTCAAGTTCGTGGAATTGTGTTTCCCATACCACAGAAGTGATATCGAGTACGAGATCCGGCCAGTAATCTGAACCGTTTCAGACCGTAGTCTTTAATCTCTAGGATCTCTCCATTACTCATTAAGGGTTTCCATCCGATAAACCGGAAAACAATATCTGTTTGGACTTAAATCAACAGAAAGCATAAATTAGAATCTAACAAAGCAATGGTTGTAACTAACATAAGCTAACAAGCAACAGAATGAAAGACTAACAAAAGCAGAGCATTAATGATACTAGGAAGTAAAAGATCCTAAGGATGGGGGTAATGGGTCAGCAACTCTTCTTCAATCAACCTAGGTGTTTAACAAACTCAAAGATGAACTAACCCCTAGACAATAGACTCAGAAGTTGATTAATTCATTCTCATGATAGAAACCATCAAGCTAAGCTAATTTCAGACCTAATTCTCATTAGCGAAATCTAAGCTAACAGGCAGTAAGACTCAGTCTATTAAAGCCAATTAACACTCTAGACATCTAATCTCTTAGGCTAGAAATGTAAATCTATGGAATTAGTTGGTTCAGACATTTCATGACACACTTTTTGAGTGTGGAAATGTCTGGATTCTAATTCCAAATGATCAGAAAGGAACTAGCATTAAGGATACTAATCCATAAGGGATTCATGGAATCATAAGCTTAAACGACCTAGTAGACCAAAGAATTGCCACTAACCTATCCCATCCTCAAGAACCCTAAAAGACTACTCAGAAATCATGAAGAACATCAAGAACACAAACCTAGAAAATACTATAACATGCATAATCCGAAAGATAAAGATGAAAAGAGCTATAAGTGACAAAGAAACAACAATAGAAACTAAATATAATGGAAAGAGTCTAGACTTCAAAACAAGAACATAAACCCAGAAAATTATAAAACTTGTAATAAGAATAGACAAGGGTATGGAGACTAACAATTACCAAAGAAACTATATCAAAACCTTAACAACTACTAAGATAATTACTTAGAACATATGAAGAACATGAAGAACATGAAGAACACAAACCCAGAATTTATTAAAACTTGTAATAGAGATAGACAAAGTTATGGAGATTAATAACTAGCAAAAGAAGTATAACAAAAACTTAATAACTTAGAAGAAATCTCAATTACAAAATAAGATGTTCTTGGTGAAAATATAGAGAAAACCTAGGCAAGAAAACGTATATCTCAACAAATGGCTTAAAGAGAGTATTTATAGAGAAGTTTGCAAAACCCTAAAACAGAAGAGGACATGATAGATGTCGGCAGTTTGACTCGATCGGTTTGATCGAGTCGTGTGGTCGAGTCGGTTAAGTGGCCCATGCCTTGGCTCGTTCTGGAAGTGCACTCGATCAGCTTGGTCGAGTGGGTGATCGAGCACTTGACTTGGCTCATTCTGGAAGTGCACTCGATCAGCTTGGTCGAGTGGGTGATCGAGCACTTGACTTGGCTCGTTCTGGAAGTGCACTCGATCAGCTTGGTCGAGTGGGTGATCGAGCACTTGACTTGGCTCGTTCTGGAAGTGCACTCGATCAGCTTGGTCGAGTGGGTGATCGAGCTCCCTTCGTCTGTCTTGAGTTTGCACTCGATCCACTCGATCGAGTCAGTGATCGAGTGGCTTCCTTATTCTGCATCCTGCATCCTTTGACTCTATCAAGCAGGTCGAGTGGCCGGTCGAGTCACTTTCTTCCTTTGCATCCTGTGCTTTTTGACCGATCCTTGTCCATGTAACAAATCTCCATTCGTCCCTTAATCCATAAGTGACTCCATATCACCTGTTTCAACACCTTATGCATGATATGTATGCAATGCCGATGCAAGAATGCCTAAGTATGCAAAACAGAAGTAAGTGACTCTAAATGGTGCAAATGAAAGAGGAAACTATGCGAAATGAGTTATCAATGTATGCTTAAAACAGGTAAATTACAGAGATATCAAACGCCTGGAGGTGCTCTTGTCTTTGAAGCAACTTAGGCGATTTGATTCTTCAAGATTTTGACATGAGTTGTCAATGCATCAACCCTTCCATTAAGATTGGAGTACATACCATCCACCTTGGTGTTGATAGTCTCAGCACTACTCTATTGATTCTCCAATAGTTGTTGCATCATAACTTCGAGCTTATTCACTTGGAAAGTGGTTTGAACTGTTGGTCCTTGGAAAGCTACTTGGAAGTTGTTGAATTAAGGCTTTTTTTGGAAATTGTTGCCTCCAAAACTAGTACCTCTTCCTTGAAATCCGCCATTGTAATTGCCTTGAGGTTTTAGTGGGTAAACTTAGTCTTGCGGGTTCTCGACATTGTTGCTTATGTAAGAAAGATTAGGATGATTCCTCTAATTTGGATTGTAACCAGGGTTGAAACCAACGTAATTCATCTCCTCTTGTACCTCACACCAAGCTCCATTGTCAACCTCTTGACATGCTTCAACATCTCCAAACACACTAGCTTCCTTCTTTGACTTCATCAGGATATCCACGTTATCTTTCAAATCCTTTATCTCATGAGTCTTTACACTACTAATAACCACATTTTTGAATCTATCATAATCGGGACAATGGCTGATATTGCTTCTAGCAAGATTCTCGATCAAAGTTTTTGCTTCCCTCACCGTATTCGTAGCAAAATTTCCTTGACTTGTCATGTCAAGTTCCATTTGATACTTCTCTTGGATACCTTGGTAGAAGATATGCATGAGGGTTTCATCGCTAAAACCGTGATGGGGCAATCCTTTAAATATCCTCTGAAACGATCCCAAGTTTCAAAGAACGACACTTATCCTCCTTGCGTAAATGTTGAGATTTTGTTCTTCAAACCAATGGTCTTTGACTTTGGGTAGATATGATTGATGAACTGATCCCTACACTGTTCCCACAATGTATTCGATCCTGGAAATAGGAGTCTCAACCACCTCAAAGCCTTGTCTCCTAATGAGAACTTGAAAAGTGTCAACTTCAAGTAATGGGTACTCCATTAGCCCTTTTTGTACCACACAAGTCTCCAAACTCCTGCATGTGATTCATTGGATTCTCATAAGCATGCCCATTGAAGATTTTTTGCTTCACAAGAGCGATGATCTGAGGTTTGATCTCATAGTCATCTCTTTGAGAAACTTGAAGCAGGATTACGGTTCTGTTGGTGTAGAACCGGTCGGAAGTGTTGTACTCCCCAAGAGTCTGTTGTCGATTCGGTTCAACTTGCAGATGGCCTACATCATTACCGATTGGTGCTGGCTGATATGCTCAAATTTACCCTTGAGCTACTCTCTCAAATTAAGAGATCAATGTAGTACTTAGGGGTCAAATCCATAGAGACTGATGTTCACACAATAGATTAGAAGTTTGGGTTCTAGCTAAATAATGAATAATGAAATGTAAACCAAGCAAGCAAAAGTAAATGTTATAGTTTTCAGATATGGAAAAGTTAGACTTAGGGAAATTCTTCAGGAATTTAGAATTGTTAAACAGATATGCATTGCAGGGTTGGTTAAGAACCGTTCTTGAACTCAAACACAAAATTCAAATCAATCAACTTTCGTTGCAGAGATTATCTATGTCTATAACAGTGAATCCCAAATTTCTTTGCAAATCCAACAACCAAAACATGCATTAAATCCAAGTTCGATATGTTCACAAAATCCCTAAATCAAATGTCTTTGCAGATAGGTATTTTGCTCATCAAAGTTTAATTCAGGAAATCAATAACACTTTCGTATCTATCAATTATCCTATGATCTAAATTCCAGGTGATCAGTCTAGAACTAGCATTAATCTCAACCTAGATGAAGAACCATATGATAACCCTAACAGAACAATCCAATTCAACAATTCATCCTATCCCTAGAAAAACCCTAAATCTAACAAGTGGATTACTCAGACATAATCAATGTAACACAAATCATAATCTGAATAAATTGCATAAGAATATAAATAAAGGGAGTTCGAAATCTTCTCTCTACAATGAGTTCTGATCTGTTTCTCCCAACAAGCTCTCAAAAATCCAATTGCCAAAAGTAAAGATAAGATATGATCTAAAACTCTAAAAACAACTATTTATACTCTAAAATACATCAGGGACTTGTCTTGTAATTAGGAAAAACTTCTGGGTCATTCTGCAAATTCTTCAAAAGTCTTTAAAAACTCGTGTGCAACAAGTAGTGGCGACCGGTGTCGAGCGACACTAGGAGGCAGTGTCGATCGACACCAGCATCCATTGTGATCTCCAACTTGCTCTTCTAAGCTAGAAAATGCCAAATATTTCCAATCATCCCAATATACATCCAATAATTCCAAAACGCACCTGAACCTACGATGACTCGATAGAGACACAAAAACACCAAAAAGACTCTAAAAACAAAATTTATATCATGGTTAAAAACCGTAAAAACCATGATATATCAACTCTCCTAGACTTAGCCTTTGCTTGCCCTCAAGCAAAACAGAAACTTAACCTGTGAAAGAAGTTTGCAAATCACGGAAACTCCCTTTCTCTTAAACCAATGCGTTGAGCATTCAAACCAAATCCATATGCTCAGCAGACCAATTCAAATCCAACCTCCATGTACTTCTCCGTAAGCTTTTCGGTACCCCAGATTCACCCCACAATTCCACAACAATTTCCATTAGCCTTCATCGCTGTGTCTCATCATTGAAATCAGTGCCAAGAACCTTTTAGACTCGTTCCCGTTCAATACCATAACAAACTAGCCCATTTCCACATCTTTTTGGTACTCTTTCTCTCCCCCAGACTTGTTTCTTTCTCAACATCTTTTCTGTTGTTTCTCTCCTTTTTTATCTTAAAAGTGTAGGCGAATAATGGTATCATAGGAAATTTTCCTAACCTCGCTTCCAACTTTTGTGTGATCATTCCTTTTGAAGTAAAATAATGGGTCGTTGGAAATTTTCCTATCCCTAAACTTTAAAAAAAATCACATCATCTTTTCTGCGAATAAACACACTCTTTTATTAAACAAGGGAGAGAAGTACCATCACTTTTCAATTAGGCTTTTTGTTTGTCAGGTAAGAACGAGGAGTCAAGCCCTAAGAACACCAGCTGCATTGATGAGGTAAAAGGAAGAGCTCAGAAATTAGCTCCAGCTTGTGTGGAAACTGTTGCAAAATATGGGTCTCTCTGGTTTACTGATCAGCTTTTGGATTTTTCATTAGTCGCATCTGAACTGAATCTGCATCATTAATCACTCACGCACATAGAATAAGAAGAAAGATCGTATTTTCCTGACCAGTTTTGACTCAATAAAACAAACAAAACTTGACTCAATAAAAACAAATAGGTATGACAAAAACAAACACAATGTTAGCGACTACCTCCCCCAGACTTGAGAATCACTGTCCCCAGTGATACCAAACTAAGGGTTGGTAAAGAAAGAGAAACCAAATGGAACAATATGGAGCGATGAGAGTCATGGAGTAACCTGTGCCAGGTGTCGAACGACACCCAACGTAGGTGTCGATCGACACCAAGTGCATATCGTCTGGTGTTGTAAATGGAAGTCGGGGTCGAGCGACACTAGGAGGCAGTGTCGATCGACACCATGCCTGTTTGCAGAAACGATTTCTAGCAAGAAACATTGAATTATCGATCTAAATGCAAAAAGCACTGTAAACACGCACACAGATCAAAAGCAATGACATAGAACATCATAAATCCATACATAATCCAAATAGTAGCTGACAAACTGACTCAAATAATGAAAAATGACATAAGAGAAAAGGAAAAATAAGATAAAAGAAAAAGAACCATGTCGAATCGAAGGACTAATCCTCATCTGTAGCCTCATCATCAGAAGGGGTGGGTGCACGGCGAGAAGGAGCAGACCTGGTTGAGGGACGCACACAGCCACAGCGAGACAACCTGGAGATCACCTGCCATATGCTCTGAAAGCTATCAGCTACATAGCGCTGAAAATCTGCGGTCTCCATGGGAATCGCTGGTGTAGGCGGAACCTCAACGGGTGGACCTCCAACAAGGTTATGAACAGAAGCATCCTCTGCAGTAGATGGGGTTGATCGAGAAGAGCTGCCTCGTCGAACTCGAGATGGTGGAGCTGCAGTCAGGAGGCGTGAGTCGGGCTGGAAACTGAGGCGCAGAGGGTCATCCGTAATGCCCGTGAGATCTCGCTGTGGCAGCTGAATCAGATGGGAGCCTCTAGAATCGGTGAAACACCAAAGCCACTCAGGCTTAATCCAACGAGCACTCCTCAGGTGCTCCGCATCCATGAGAGAACGCCTGGTGATAATGCTGCAACTGTCTGTCGAAATCCTAAAATGCCTAAAGATGGGTGTTAGGAGGCTACCTACACTCTCTGTCTTAGAACCTCTGCCTGTAAACGGTTTAGTCTTCAACGAGACCAAATGATGTGCAAACACAGCACCGAAGTTGACATTGTCATCCAACTCAGGCCACTCACAACCCTCAACACAAAGATGACCAATCGCATAATAAAGCAAAATCAACTCAGACAAACGCATCTTCCCAGGTTCCATTTTGCATAATATGGTGTTCCCAATAAGGCGGATGACATACCTCAGTACAGGGTGTCTGACATCCGTCTGTGTGGACATCTTGGAGTCATAGCGTCCATTGCCAAAGTAGGACCAAAACACCTGGGCGTCATAAAAGATAGTGGGAAGGGCCACCCCTGTTGGGTCTTTTGAAAACCCATAGATATCACACAAGTCACGAAGAGGTAACCTGTAACGAACTCCCCAACCTCGTTCGTGTAATAGACACGTGCGGTGGTAATGAATTGGCGAACAAGATCAAGGAACATGTCGTATTGCTTGGTCGTGATAGTGCCCAAGCCTATCCTGCGCAGGAGCCGCAGAACCTCTTCGCGAGTCCCCATTCGCCTCATCGCGTCCATATCAGCAAAACGGGTTGGTCGAACCTCAACCCCTAACCAAGCGTTGTAGAACAACGTGTCGTAGTCATTCCAATCCTCTGAGATGTCCCTATAGATGCACTCGTCGCTCTCGGTTTCCTTTTTTGGGGATTTCTCCCAAACCCGACACCAGACAATCTTCTTATCCTCTCGCTTAGGCCAAGGAGGACGTGACAGAGGTGTGGCAGCTCGTGGAGGTGGAGGCGGCGGTGGTGGTGAACCAGCGGCGGTGGTGGTTCGCGATGGGCAAGAGGATGAAGCTTCACCGTCGCCCAGATTTCTCCTCTTTCAGGACGCCATGAGCACGGATCTGGAAATTGGAGAGCGGAAATGGGGAGGTCGTGAAATTCCGATCAAGATGGACCCGAAAATCATTCAAATCGCCTGAAAATCGCAAAAGTTAGAGAAGATTTAAGATTATGAGTTCGATTTCGGGTTTATGACGCTCGACACTGGACTTATAAACTTCTTGTGTCGAGCGACACCATTGACTGGTGTCAATCGACACCAAGACAATGATTCGTCAATGAGTTAATCCGTCGGTGTCGATCGACACTAAATAGTAGTGCCGATCGACAATGAGACCATGGTTCGACATGACTCAATTGAAATAAACAAAAACCAAATAAAATAAACGAAAAGCAAAAGAAATATGATACAGAGTTACCACAGTGGGTTGCCTCCCACTCAACGCTTGTTTTGAGTCATTAGCTCGACTTGGCAGTCGATTAAGCAGAGGGTGCATCGTCCAAACGGATAATGTGTCCGTCAGGGATGGCGGCATTCGCCCAGTAATGTTTCACCCTTTGTCCATTCACAGTAAACTCTTTATCGTCAGAGTTCATGAGGACAACAGCACCATATGGTCGAACTTCCTTGATGGTGAAAAGACCTGACTAACGAGAACGCAATTTTCCAGGAAATAAAGTTAAACGAGAGTTGTACAGAAGTACCTGATCATTCGGTTCGAATTTCCTGGAGATGATTTTCTTATCATGATAAGCCTTTGTTGTCTCCTTGTACAGCTTAGAGTTCTCATAAGCGTGGAATCTTATCTCATCCAACTCGTTCAGCTGAACCATTCTCCTGTCTGCAGCAGACCTGATGTCGAAATTCATCATCTTAACCGCCCAAGCTGCCTTGTGCTCTAATTCCACTAGAAGGTAACAGGCTTTCCCATAAAGCAGATGAAACGGTGTGGTGCCCAATGGAGTCTTGAAGGCTGTCCTGTAAGCCCAAAGCGCATCATCCAATTTAGCGGACCAATCCTTCCTTGTCTTGTTCACTGTTTTCTCTAGGATCTCCTTAATCTGCCTGTTGGACACTTCCACTTGTCCGCTTGTCTGAGGGTGATAGGGAGTAGCAACGCGATGATTACCCCGTGCTTCTTCAGCATCTTTTCGAAGACTCTGTTGATGAAGTGTGAACCACCATCACTGATCACAATTCGAGGAACGCCAAAGCGAGGAAAGATAATGGTCTTAAACAGCTTAAGAACCATCGCAGAATCATTCTTGGGACTAGCAATTATCTCCACCCACTTTGAAACGTAATCCATAGCGACCATAATGTACTTGTTCCCGAAAGATGAGGAGAAAGGACCCATGAAATCTATGCCCTAGCAATCAAAGACTTCAACCTCGAGGATGAAGTTTTGTGGCATCTCGTGTTGTTTGCTGATCTTTCCTCTGCGCTGACAGACATCACATGTGGAGATGAATGCATGAGCATCTTTGAACATTGTAGGCCACCAAAACCCTACTCGAAGAACCTTGGACACTATCTTGAAGGTAGCAAAGTGTCCTGCATATTTAGACCCGTGACAGTGAAACAACACATCTGAAACCTCAGATTCCGCAATGCATCTTCTGTAAACTCCATCAGAACAGTGCTTATACAAGTACGGCTCATCCCAGTAGAATCGCCTGAGTTCGCGCAAGAACTTTTTGTTAGCATACCCTGTGAAGTTTCCGCCTCGTCCTCTGCAGCAAGGTACTTGGCAATATCTGTATACCATGGATGAGGTGAAACAGCTACAGAAGCTGTACACTCTTCACATCCTAGCTCTGTAGCACCAATCGAAGGGTGTCGATCGACACTGACAGTGGTGTCGATCGACACCAAGCCCATGTGTCGATTGCCTGTGTCGAGTGTACTATCGTTTGGTCGACAACCTTCCAACTCGACGTATGTGGTGTCGATCGACACCCTGTTAGTGTCGGTCGACACCGAGGCCAATCCGTAAGTGTTCTGCAGATTATGTCGCAAGAAGGCCTGTAGATCTTGCTGAAATTTGGTTTCCACCAAGTTGATAGTCTCCTCAGGTAGAGAATCACGAATAGGAACACCATCGTCAATTCGAATCCTCGAGAGGTGATCAGCAACACCATTCTCAACTCCTTTCTTGTCCCTGACTCCGATGTCGAATTCCTGGAGCAGAAGAATCCATCTCAACAATCTCGGCTTAGCAGACTTTTTCTGCATCAAATATTTGAGAGCGGAGTGATCTATATGGACGATCACCTTAGATCCTACCAGGTAGGTGCGAAACTTCTCGAAAGCAAACACGACAGCTAATAATTCCTTCTCTATTGTTGCATAATTCCGCTGTGCGTCATCAGGTGTTCTACTTGCGTAGTAGATTGCGTGAAGTTTCTTGTCTTTCTTTTGTCCAAGAACAGCCCCAACTACGAAATCACTAGCATCACACATTACCTCAAAAGGTAGACTCCAATCTGGAGGTTGGACAATAGGAGTACTCACTAATGCTTGCTTGATCTGTTCGAACGCTGAGAGACAATCAGCATCGAACTCAAACTGAACATCCTTGCAGAGCAAAGTAGTTAGTGGCCTAGCGATCTTGCTGAAATCCTTGATGTATCTTCTGTAGAAGCCTGCATGTCCCAAAAAACTCCTCACTGATTTCACAGAATTTGGAGGTGGTAAACTCGTCATCACCTCAATCTTAGCGCGATCAACCTCTATCCCAGCTTCTGAAACCCGATGCCCAAGCACAATACCATCGCGGACCATAAAGTGACACTTCTCCCAGTTCAAAACCAAATGCTTTTCTTCGCACCTAGCGAGCACCTTGTATAAGTTGTCCAGGCAATCTTTAAAGGAAGACCCATAAACAGAAAAGTCATCCATAAAGACCTCCATGTAGTCCTCGATCATGTCAGTAAAGATCGACTTCATACACCGCTGAAAGGTCGCAGGAGCATTACAAAGTCCAAATGGCATCATGAGATATGCAAAAGTACCATAGGGACAAGTAAAAGTAATCTTCTCCTGGTCGTCTGGATGGATCGAAATCTGAAAGAACCCTGAATACCCATCAAGGAAGCAGTAGTACGAGTGACTTGCCAACCTTTCTAGCATTTGATCAATGAAGGGCAGAGGGAAATGGTCTTTCCTGGTCACAGCATTCAACTTCCTGTAGTCAATGCACATCATGTGGCCTGTCACTGTTCGTGTAGGGATCAGCTCATCTTTGTCAGTCTTAACCACTGTAACCCCTCCTTTCTTGGGAACTATATGCACCGGACTGACCCTCCTTCTTAACAACCTCCTTTAGATTCGGATTCAGCCTCCTCTGATGCTCAACTGACGACTTTGTCTCATCCTCAAGGTAGATCTTATGCATGCACAAATCTGGAGAGATACCTGCAATGTCACCAAGAGAATAGCCAAGAGATTTGCAAAACTTATGCAGCTTACTTAGCAATAAAGTGAGCTCTGCGTTGTTTAAAGAAGCATTCACAATGACAGGGTAAGAAGAGTTTTCACCAAGAAATGGATACCTTAGCCCTGCAGGGAGTTGTTTGAGATCAATCGTAGGAGATTTCTCTGCACTCCAATCACTAACAGGGGCAACCTTTTCAGAAGTTGCAATACACTCCTCTGTACCTGTTGACTGCGTCATCTGATCGCTTGCGTCCATTAGCTTGACATACCCAGCAGCAATGTCATCTAGATGCTCTGTTTCCTCTGTAGGAGTGAGCAAAGCCCTTTCCAAATGGTCGTCAGGGTGCATCTCGTGGAAAACCTCCTGAGCAAGATTGGATAATGTATCCACATAGAAGGTCTGTCCATCAATGGTAGGTCTCTTGACTAGCTTATCCATATCAAAGTTTATCACCAAGTCACCCACATTCAGCCCGATCCGTCCTTTCCTTACATCAATGATGGCACCAGCTGTAGCCAAGTAAGGTCTTCCTAAAATCAGAGGATCCTTAGGTTCTTCCTCGTATTGAAGAACCACAAAGTCAGTGGGAATGAGATAATCCCCTATCGTTATCGGAACATCCTCAAGTACACCATCTGGAATCCGAACAGAACGATCAGCTAGTATAAGCGTGATCCGGGTTGATTGGAAATCAGTCATCCCAAGGTTGACTGCAACTGATCGAGGTATCAAATTGACAGTATAACCCAAATCACACAACGAACGTGCAAACCTGTCAGAGAAGATATTGCAGTCCAAAACAAAGCTTCTAGGGTCCGGAGTTTGTCTGGAATCTTGTTCTGGATAACAGCGCTGACATGAGCAGAGATCATCATCACACTTTGCTCAACATTCATATCCTTGGTCACCATCCGCTTCACATACCGTCTGATTACAGGAGAAATCTTCACCGCATCAATCAAAGGGATCTCAACAATGAGCTTATCCATCATGGCCTTGCATCTAGCATCTTCCAATTCCTGTTTAGACTTCCTAGGGTTTCTAGGATAGGGAACCTTAGGCTTGTATACCCGTTCTGTGACTTGAGAAAGAATGTCGCTTGATCTTGGTTGTGATCGCTCAGGGTGTCGAGCGACACTAGCACGGTGTTGATCGATACTGGTTGTTGGTGTCGACACCTCAGTGTTGATCTTGGTCGATTCTGGCCCGTCTTGCGTCGAATTCTCCCTATCTTCTGCAGGGTGTCAATCGACACTGATGTTGTATCGGTCGACACTGCTGCCTTGTGTCGAGTCTTCGGTGTCTATTATGGTCGATTTCCCTCCGTCATACGTCAATTTCTCAGGGACTGCGACTGGTGTCGATCAACACATAGTGGTGGTGTCGATCGACACTGATCGTTGATCACCAGACTCTTCATCATCTACATCCTCCAACTCCTAGAGTTCGTCTTTTGTGAGACACTTCAACACATGTTAAAGGGTCTTGCCACTCCTCAACGAGATGTCATTACAAGGATGCTTAGGATTTGCATCAGTCCTTCCTGGAAGGAATCCTTCTTGTCGCTTTACAGACCCAGCAGTCTGAGCAACCTCAGTATCCAGCTTCTTGACTTGCGTGCTCAAAGCTTCAAACTTTCCATTCAGGTTAGTGTACAGAGCATCAATCTTCCCATTGAAGTCCACTGTAATCTTCTGTTGTCCCTCCAGAATCTGTTCTAGCATGGATTTAACATCGCTCTCTGGAGTTTGCAGAGGAGGTTTCTAGTATGAGGAATTGCCATAACTTCTAGTGAAGCTGCTGTTCGGATAAGTCTTCTGATAGTCTGGCTTTGGAGGATAAGCTGAAGAGTGCTGATTACCTGCAAAGTTTGACCGCTGAATGTTTCCACTGTAGCCTCTGAATTGATTCCCTTGATAGTTACCGTACCTCTGACCTTGAAACCCAGTCTGATTCACAAACTGCACTTCTTCTTCTGATCGTCTGTCTGGCTCAAAGGTTTCAACCTCGGCAGCAAAGTGAACAGACTTCTTACCAACGAGGAGGTTGTGAACTGAATCTAACTTAGCCTTGACTTCAGTAATCTGACCACCTTCAGAGTTACCCGCTAGCTTCTTTCTCTCAAAATCAGCATTTTTCGTGCTGTTACTCGAAGCTAAGTTCTCAATCAAAGTGACTGCATCCTCTGGATATCTGGTGTTGAAGTTGTCATTACTTGCAGCATCCAGAGCCATCTGATACCTCCAATCCACGCCTCTGAAGAAGATTCCCAATAACTGTACCTCATTGAAGCTTTGAATAGCACCCAAGCAGCCTTGAATGCTTCAGCTGGTTGTTGAGAAAAAGTTGAGATCTTTGTTCTCACATCCTCTGACCTTGCATCATCATAGAAGTTGTTTAAGAATGCATTCTTGGTCTCCCACCAAGTTGTCAGAGATCCTGGCTTCAATTGTTTGAGCTAGTAAGCTGCTTCCCCTCCAAGAGAATAAGGGAAAAGTTTGCAGAAGAGGAAATCCGTAGAGACTCCATTAGCCTTGATGCTTGTAACGAGATCCTCAAACCACTCAATATGATCCATGGGTTACTCGTGAGGAAGACCATGGAAGGGATGTTGTCCCACAAGAGTGAAATATGCGGGTTTCAGCTCGAAGTCATTCATCTGAAAGGGTGGGGGAATGATCGCAGATCGATTCGCATAGAGCTGATCTGGCCTATTGTAGTCCCCTAGTGTCCTGCCACGAGCAACAGCGGCAGCAGCAGCAGCTGCCTGCAAGTCCAAAACCTCAATAGCAGCTGGGTGTCGAGCGACACCAGCAAGGTGTCGATCAACACCAACGGCGGGTTCGGGTATCACATTACCCTCAGCATCAAGTTTCTGGCCCTGCTCATTTCGCACGTGGCCTTCTTGATCACGTAGTACCCCAGCTTCATCCCTCACCAAAACAACAAAATGATCCATTGCAGCAAGTTTCTTTGCTTTGCGGTTAGTGCGCTCAATTCTTGTTATATCTTGGTTGGAAGGATTTGCAAGCTGAGGATCTTTGTTGCTCCTGGTTTTGTGATTAGGCATAAACCTGAAACACAAAGAGAAAAGAAAAACAATAAAAACGTAAGTAAATAAATAACGAAAGAATTTAGACTAAAACCTAACAGAACTCTAATGGTGAAACAAGAGTCCCCGGCAACGGCGCCAAAATTTGATATGCTCAAATTTACCCTTGAGCTACTCTCTCAAATTAACAGATCAATGGAGTACTTAGGGGTCGAATCCACAGAGACTGATGTTCACACAATATATTAGAAGTTCGGGTTCTAGCTAAATAATGAATAATGAAATGTAAAACAAGCAAGCAAAAGTAAATGTTATAGTTTTCAGATATGGAAAAGTTAGACTTAGGGAAATTCTTCAGGAATTTAGAATTGTTAAACAGATATGCATTGCAGGGTTGGTTAAGAACCGTTCTTGAACTCAAACACAAAATTCAAACCAATCAACTTTCGTTGCAGAGATTATCTATGTCTATAACAGTGAATCCCAAATTTCTTTGCAAATTTAACAATCAAAACATGCATTAAATCCAAGTTCGATATGTTCACAAAATCCCTAAATCAAATGTCTTTGCAGATAGGTATTTTGCTCATCAAGGTTTACTTCAGGAAATCAATAACACTTTCGTGTCTATCAATTATCCTATGATCTAAATTCCAGGTGATCAGTCTAGAACTAGCATTAATCTCAACCTAGATGAAGAACCATATGATAACCCTAACAGAACAACAAATATCATTCACTTAAACAAATCCAGATTGTGTTAATGAAAATAACAACCAACTAAAACAACAAACCATAAATGTGTTAACAAAAATAACAAACAACTCAAACATATTTTAATTAAAGTATTCCATGAAACGATAAATTTCCTTCCGGATGAAACATTCGTTGCAAACTTCTTCAAAATTCCAACCGTCGCAATCTTCACCATCCTCTAATAGACTAAGTAGAATATCATAATGTCGATACTCTCTCACACTCAGTTCCAAAACAACCCGACGGACATTCATGTGACATTGCCTCACTGTTTCCATACCTTGATTTCTCCATAGTTGAGTGAGATAGTTAGATCCTTCACTAAATTCACCTCCAGTAAGTAAGATCATTCCATACTAGTACATAACTTCAGGATGGGTTTCCATAGCAGCCATTGACAGTTGATTCAAACCTAACGACACATTCTTAAGATGGAAGTAATTGAACATATCACATAAAAATGTTGCATGTAAATTACCATACTTAGCACACTCTTCCTACAGCTTCATTTCCTCAGGAATTCTCTCATAAGGTGGTGTGATAACACCATCTAAACTTAGACTCCTATAAACTTCAGGATATTTAGAGATGTCACGCAAGGTTTTGCATGTTGCCATACAAGAACCCAGATCAAGATGAGAATCAGCACCAACTTTTGAAAGTATTTTCTCTAGCATGTCATTTGGTAACATAGTCAGACTTGTTTTGCGTTTCATAATTTGTAACTGCTAATTTTATTTGGTTTTTTTGCATAGAAAAATAACACTTCAAGACTCACTTTTTATACTGCTCCGAAGAGATTAATTACACTTATTACACTTATAGTTTCTATACTCTATGACTTAGTCAAATGAATTCATTATAACGACTGGCAGTCAAAGCAAATTCTAATAACTTAGGATAATGTCGTTCAAACTGTGTATACTAATCGTTCTCTAACATACAATTGCTATACATCTTTTAATATCATCTAAAAATCATAAAATATTGATGACCTATATTTCCGTGTCTCATTATTATTGTTACTGGTATCGAAAAGCCACAAATCCACTACAGTTCAACCTATTATAAATAAATTATGCGCCAATTCATACTCACTCATTCTCTCTACTCTCTATGTAAAGGTTATTTCACTTCTGATAACAGTGTTCTGTTTCATATAAATTATTCTTATAATGATTGTTCTCTGCTTTTTTCAGGTTGGACACAATGAATATTGACAAACATATTCCCTGCGATCAACCTCCAACAGCAATACCTTTACAAAAACTACATGAAGGAAACACTAATCAAACCATAATGGTTCGTCTCCTCCGTTCTTGGGAAGTCCGCAATTTCAAACTGAATGGAGCACTGATGAGTCTCGACCTACTATTCTTGGATGAAAAGGTACTGTGAATTTTAACTCTGAAATGTATATTCAAACTCAAATTAAGATGTCGAAAACAATGGATTGACATACTTACAAACAGGAAACAATGGTCCAAGCTTCGATTTACCACAGAAGGATCCACAGATTCAAAAGCTTACTTAAAGAAGGAAATGTCTATTCTGTGAGCCAATTTGAAGTTCTCCCGAGTTATAATCATTATAAGATCACTGACCACCAATATCAAATCCAGTTCACAGACGAAACTGAAATTATTGAGGTGCCCGACGATGTCGTTTCTACTATCAAAGAAGAAAAATTCCGACTACGCACATACTCTGAATTGGAAGCTGTAGCTGACACCAACCTCCAACTTCTCGGTAATTCCATCTCTCAGTTCCAAGTTTTATAGTCAACCATATACTAACAAATTATACACAGATATAGTAGGACAAATAATACATATCCAAGGGTCAAATCTACATGACTCGAGCTCAACACAAAAGATTGTCCTCCTTCTCCTAATGCAACAGTACATCACAAATTTTTCGTTTTAAATTGAAAACCTATATAATTTTACGGAGAAAAAAAATCTTAAAATGCACACTTTAACAATTACAAACCAATAACAATAACAATTATAATTTTGCGTATCCAAATTTTTTTTTTTCAAAAAAACCAATAACAATTACAAAAATAATAATCAATTTCTTTTGTATGACAACGACAAAGCAAAAAACAACACAGCAAACGACGGAGAAAGAGAAGAAGTTCATATGTTCCCAAAAAGAAATTCACATCATCATTACAACTAATAATTAATATCAATAATTAAGTATTTAAACCAATATTTACCATCGAGAATTGATTAAACATTCTACAAAATTAATATATTCTAAAACAACATATATTTAAAAAACAATTAAAACAAACTTTCTAATTAATTAAAATCACAATATCATCATCATTTAAAAATTTAAATATTACTATAGATATACTTTTTATAAACAATTTCAATATAAATTTTATCTTACACTAAATTTAAAATAATAATTAATATTTAAAATATGTAAAATTAAATATATATATATATATGTTTATAAATATCACTATATGCACATCACAATTACAAATATAAATACTTTTTCTTCCATCATAGACTAAATTTTATATAACATCAACAAACCAAAAATATTTGTAATTTTACATCAAATTTCCTCTATTTTCTATCCCGTATACTAGATAACACATTAAAATTAAAAAAAAAAAAAAAAACCAAAAATACACCCGCGTGTATACGCGGGTCTTCCCCTAGTTTGCATTAACAATAAAGTCCACTAAGTTCACAATGCGTTCTACCTTCAACTCTCATTGGCTAGACATACATTGCTCGATTCACACTAGTTCAAGTATTCTATAAACACTTTTGATGCATAGAAAAACGTAGAATCTACAACAGGGTGATCATTCCTATTCTAGCATTAAGGACATGAGAATCAAAGAACCTAAGGATAAGAACTCCTAAATCGATCAAACCATCAAGTCATTGAACCCCTACTTAGAACCCTAAAACCCAATTAAAGAACGACTCACACATGTTGCAGGGAATAACAGAACGAGATATAGATGAAGGCATAAAGCAATTGATTAAATAGAAATTAGAGGGTTTAGAAATCTTCTCCAAGGTATGAAAGTATAATAATCTCTAACCCTCAAGGCAGTTGCATACAAGAGGTGAAAGCTCTCCCAAAAACTCAGAAAAACGTAGAAAATGAAAGCGTAGACATAAACTTAGGTCTTTGGGGTTTTTATACCCCTTACATAAAAATAAGAAATTCAACTAATTTAGAAAAACGAAATGTATCCGCATAGGATCAGACTGATCAGTCCAGTAGTGGATCGATCGGTCCGACAGCGTCTGTGGGAGATATTGCGTACGTCGGACAGTGGATCGATCGGTCTGGCATGTGGATCGATCGGGCATGTGGACCGATCAGTCATGCAACGTGTGTTGGAAAGTGCCTTCTACGTCTGAAGGGTGGATCGATCAGTCCAAAGGTGGATCGATCGGTCTTAACATGTATGTTGGAAAATGTCTCCAACATTTGTAGGATGCATCGATCGGTCCAAAGGCGGAATGATAATCGCAAATTTCAAACTCATACCTTTGCTTTTTACAAAAACAAGTTCTAAAATCAGAGAGAACTCGAAAAACCGAGTGGAATAGAGTCAAAAATCGCGAGAAACATAAGAATCGAGCAAGTTATGAATTAATGGAGTTAGGCTTCTTTGTCGCCGAAGAGGAAGAAGAAGAAGAGCGGATCGATTAATAAGAGATCGATCCCCGTTTCAGCGATTTTTGACACGGTCAATTCGGTTTAAACCGGTCGAATTCAAGTGAAAATCGCGCAAGAGAAAAAAAGAAAGTGCGACTTACCTGGTGACCGATCGATCCGGGTGATACACTAATCGATCGAACAGTATATGTTCGAACACCTCAGTCGGTGTTGAGAACGGATAGATTGGTCCGGATGTTAGACCGATCAATCTTACAACATCTGTTAGAATGCATCCTTTGTCGTTGAAAATGGATCGATCGGTCTCTCTAAAATAGTGAAATCAGTTGGGATGTAGATATTCCCAACTCTAACATGCACATCCTCTACCAAACCAACTAGAAATCGCACTGAACGATCAACAAGTAATAAGGAGATCCTTGACGGTTTAAAATTGGTGATGCCCAAACATTTTGACTCAGAAAAAGGCGTCAAGCTGACACTAGCTCCCAAATCACATAAGCATCTTTCAAACGTGAATTTTCCAATCCGACAAGGTAATACAAAACTCCCTGGATCATCGAGTTACTTTGGAATAGTGAATGGAATGATGGCATTACACTCAAAGCTAACCATCTCTGTCTCAGCTACCTCGTTTTTTTTATCAGTGAGATTCATCTCTTTACTTTTTTGTCTCTCAGACTCCACAATGTCAATATACTCTTTCCCATTGGAAATCAACATGACACATTCCTCAACGCTTTTCCTGTTAGTCAAGACATTTCTCAAGTAGTTTTTGTATGTAGGAATGCTGGGAACCAAATGTAAGAAAGGAAGTCTGACGGCAAGTTGTCTCATAATCTTATCGAAGCGTGCATACTCCTTTGGCCTCTGAGTCTGCCTCAGACGGCCTGGAAAAGGAAGCTTAGGAATATAAGGTGGTGGTTCCACATACAATGGCTCATCATCTTCAGCAACTCTCTTATCTACGCTAGCATCAATAATAACAACATTGGCTCCTGGTTAATTGACCCTATCTGCTTCTTCGGTTTCTTTCTGAATCATTACTGCATAATAATGCGCCTTAGATTTGGTATCTACTTTTCCAAGAAGAGCACCAGCTGGTCGTGTAGAGGTAGAAGCAATCTGAGCTACCTAAGTTTCAAGAGTTTTGACATGTGTAGATAGTGTCTCAAACTTCCCATGGAGTTTTGACCTGTGTAGATGACATATGTAGATAGTTTCAAGAGTTTTGACATGTGTACATGTTGTCCACCTTTACATTGATGTCAGCGGTATTCTTTTTCTGGCCCTCTAGAATCTACTGCATCATCATTTTCATCTCATTATCACTTGAAGAAAACGCAGAAACTGAGCTCACACGAGCTTGTACTGGTGCTTGAAAAAACTGAGGTTTTTGCTGAAAACCGCCATGACCATATCCACTTCCCTATGTTTGTCCGTTCGGTACAAATGGCTTGTTGAAGTTTCCCTGTCCTGGTATAAACTGCTTTGGCTGAAACTGTTGTACCTGTGTCCCTGTCTAGGTTGGATACGCTTGATCCTACGAGTTCTCAACATTAGTGCTTCGGTATGATAGATTGGGATGGCTCATGTAGTTTTGGTTGAACCCCTTATTCTGATAGTTTTCTTGTCCATTCACATAGCTCAACTTCACTTGAACATCTTCAGTACCATTGCCAACATACTCCTGATAAGCCTGACCATCTCTAGAGTCATCACAGAAATTAACAGCCCTCTAATCTCGCTTTAAAAGTTGTTATACCTTCGTAGTCAACTCCGCAATCTACTTTGATTCGTCGTCTCCACTGTTTCTCACTGATCTATCATAAACAATGTAGTGGTTATTGTTGCTAGCTGGTAGATTTTCAATCAAGACTTGAGCTTCCTCCTCAGTTTTAGTCATAAAATCCCCATTGCTAGCCGTATCCAAAGCCATCTTATACCTATCATCGACTCTTATGTAGAACATGTTTATGACCGAAGCTGGGATGAATTCGGGCATTCTTGCTTGTAGTCTTTAAACTGTTCCCAAGCCTCATGGAATGATTCAGTGCCACCTTGCTGAAATTTTGTTCCTGAGAAGATTGTCTTTGCCTGAGTGAAATAATGTGCCAAGAATGCAGTCTTACACTGTTCTGATTTCTGAATAGAACCAGGTTCCAAAGATTTTAGCCAACGGTGAGCTTTGTCACTCAAAGAAACATGAACAACCTGCATTTGACAGTATTATCAGGCACTCCATTCATCCTCGTTATACCACACACATCCTCAAAATTATCCAAGTGATAAACCGAATTCTCTGATGGAAGACCATGAAACTGATTCTGCTTCACAAGAGCTAGCAATCCTGTTTTGATCTCAAAGTCATTCTTAGGAATTGGAGTATGTTGGATTCCTCCTCGGTACATTTGAGCATTGGGAGCATCATGGTCCCTTAGGGTGCATCGAGTAGGCACATGTCTTTGGTTCAACGTAGCTGCGCGGGCAGCCTCTCCAGCAGCAGGAGGATTGATGTTCCTAGGAGGAGGATCCTGAAACACTCCTTGAAGTTCTCCTTCAAGTTGGGGATCATCTTGAGGTAAAATATCACCTCCTTGAGCGTTGTTAACCATTTCAGCTTCTCTTTGCTTAGCTAACCTCTTCTGTTTCTTAATTGATCTCTCCAACTTTCCAAGATCTACCTGATATTACGCAAGGTGTGATATATTACACTTGTAAACACAGAAAGAAAAGAAACGCAAGAGATAGTTAGTAACTGTATATACAAATGCTCTACTCTAAAAACTAATCCTAAATCTTTAGGTAACGCAATTGGTCCCCGGCAACGGCGCCAACTTGATTGCTAGAATAATTATCCAATAGATTTGACCGCAAGGTATACGGAATTAATCCACAAAGACCAATGGTACTCTAACGATTTATGATACTCGTGATTAGCTATAACGACACAATGTTTGTTTGGTTTCAGATTTGTAAACAAAAATGCAGAGAAATAAATCGATTTAGCAGTAAGATAAAAGCATTGGACCATATGGTATCTCAGAGATCAATGAATAATGAAAATATTGAAATATGGAATTCAACAATTAAAATTGTTCTTGAACATGAACACAATATTAGACTAATCCTCTTCCAAGACATTAACCACTAAATTCGACTACTCAACTACTAAATTCTCGTTTGTAATCTCCTAGTCTAATTCTCATTAACAATCAATTCCACTAAGTTCACAATGCGTTCTAACTTCAACTCTCATTGGCTAGACATACAGTGCTCGATTCACACTAGTTCAAGTATTCTATAAACACTTTTGATGCATATAAAAACCTAGAATCTACAACAGGGTGATCAATCCTATTCTAGCATTAAGGACATGTGAATCAAAGAACCTAAGGATAAGAACTCCTAAATCGATCAAACCATCAAGTCATTGAACCCTTACTTAGGACCCTAAAACCCAATTGAAAAACTACTCACACATGTTGTAGTGAATAACAGAAAGAGATATAGATGAAGGCATAAAGCAATCGATTAAATAGAAATAAGAGGGTTTAGAAATCTTCTCCAAGGTATCAGAATATGATGATCTCTAACCCTCAAGGGAGTTGCTTACAAGAGATGAAAGCTCTCCCAAAAACTCAGTAAAAACGTAAAGAATGAAAGCGTAGACATAAACTTAGGTCTTTGTGGTTTTTATACCCCTTACATAAAAATAGGAAATTCAACTAATTTAGGAAAAGAAAATCTATCCGCATAGGGTCGGATCGATCGGTCCAGTAGTGGATCGATCAGTCCGACAGCGTTTGTTGGAGATATTACGTACGTCGAACAGCGGATCGATCGGTCTGGCATGTGGATCGATCGGTCGAGCAGCGTCTGTTGGAAAGTGCCTCTTATGTCCGAAGGGTGGATTGATCAGTCCACCTTTGGACCGATCAATCTTACAGCGTCTGTTGGAAAACGTCTCCTACGTCTGAAGGATGGATAGATCGGTCCAAAGGTGGATCGATCGGTCCAAAGGTGGATCGATCGGTTAAGTGACTACTTCTCCTCCTTTCGCCCAAATCTTGACCCGAGCAAGCCTGAAGCTATCCAATTCCTGCAAAACTCCCGCAAACCTGTACAAGACTCAAGACTGGACCAAAAAAACACAAAATACGGATAAAAACGCTACAAAAGACTCAAAATAATAATTAAATAACGGACATAAGACACCAAAAACACCACATATCAGTTAAAAAAAGATAAAAATGATTTTACAAGTCTACTTACATTATTGAAAATCAGTCGGTCCAAATCAGCCCAACTATTTGAGGCAATTTACGACACTTTTATGAAACGTCCACGTTCCTTTTTTCCCCTCAATTAAAAAAGGATTAAATGCTAATTCCCCCAATTTATCTTATAGATCACAAAAAAGCGTTATTATATGGGATGATCTTATTATAAATGCGGCTGATATAACGTTTATAACAATGTTATTAACCAACTATTATAGCGCTTCTCATGTACTATTAATGTCCATTTTTCTTATAGTGTTCAACCGTTCATTTGCATTACTTGTTAACCAATTTATCTGATTGATCAAAACACCTATTGTAAACAAAAGAAAAGAAAAAGAAAAAAAAAGTTTCACCGATTAGTCTATCACCATTGGAAGCTATTGGCATCCACGTAAGAGCATATTATATTTATGGAACTTAAACATAGAATATTCAAAGAATATAGTTGACTTCCCTTTCTTTCAGGATCTCGTTCTTTTACCTGTTATTTATTTTACATTTCGTTTTACAATCACTTCTTCTTCGCTATTTTTTTTTGTCGACCTCACATCTTCCGTCGTTAACTGTGCTGTCTGCGCACATATAAACTCTACTAGGACACTGATATGATAACATTATATTATTGTTTCCTTACAACCTAAGAGCAAGCTAATTCTTGTTTAAGAGTGTACACTGTAGGAAAGGAAACTATATTGTGTGTTATCCTTACGTCTACTTAAGATACACAAAAATACATTCTAACATGGAATGCTTCTTACAAGATAGGTGTCGTTATTTAGTTATCTAATATTACTTTTTACAAGATGATTGTCCTTACTTTAGATTTTTAGACAATCCAATATTATCCAGTATAGATTCTAGCACTGGACGAGTGCCAGCTTTGGCAAGAACAACTAATTGAAATGTAGATGAGACATGTTGTAACACCCGTCTCACCCTCTCTCGGGAACGGCGTGCTACGTGTAACATTCGTCTTACCCTTTTCCGGGAACGACATGTTACCAAAACTAAATCTTACCGCAAATAGCTCAAATAAAAAAAACATCCACTTTTATTAAACAAAAATCTGTTAATTCCAATAAATCCGATAAAACATAATAAATCCAACATTAATCCACAACACAATTGTTTTATTAAAATCACGAGTAAAATACGGAAAACGAGAATCAATCCCAAAACAACACCCCGACACGTCAAGTATGAAACTACTCCCCAGGCTCACCTGAAAGGAGAAAAAGAGGGGTGAGCAACAGGGGAGTCGCTCAGTGAGGTATGGGATGCTAATCCACATGTCACTGACTCGATCTAAGAAACTAATCACAAAATAGCATAGAATCAAACATGACTAATCACAGCACCTACAGTGCTCAATCAACAGACAATTGTCCTATTATAGAATATTGCCCAATCACACCCTCCAACGAGGTCAACTATGGGATAGTGCCCAATCACACCGCCCAGGGGAAGATTATCGATCTAAAGGTGCAGGGCAATAGATCGACTAAGGATTGCCCTCACCCCTCGCTCACACAATTCGACACCATATAGAAGTCCGTCTCTATGTCCGCCATACCGTATAACCGTATAACCATATAACCATATACGTATATATGTATATAACAAACACTAAACATAAACAGTGTGAACAATCAAATAGGTTGAATCATCTATATCCTTATTTCCAATTTAATCATGCAAACTAGCTAGACTCGATCATAGAAACATATCACATTTAATTACTAAACTACCCGCAACTAGAATCGTTGAACGAAATACAGTAGTTTGTGAAATAGCCCTCACCTTAGCAACGGGAAAAGTACGGTTTCTGGACCTCAAATGCTTAAACCGACTCCGGATCTGAAACCAGCACGAAAAATCGAGTCAGACGACACTCGAACGATGAAAAGCGGTTTTCGGGTCAACCGGTCAAAGTCAACGGAAAATCAACGGTCAACAGTCAAAGTCAACCCGAATCGGTCAACGGTCAAACCGGTTAAACCGATCCAGTTAAGCTAAACCGGAAATCAATTCCAAAATCGAACCGGTTAACCTAAACCGAAACCAAATCGCTTTAAACCAACCGGTAAACCTAAACCGGAACCAAATCGATTTCAATTTAATTAAACCGACCGGTTAACCTAAACCGGTCGGCGGCGAGAATTCCGGCGACGGCTTACTGGAAAAGTTGCCGGCGGCAACGGTGGCTCCGGCGGACGGAGGCGGCTCCGGCGACCGGCGGCGGCGCGTGAGATTCACGCGCGGGAGACTCGGCGGCGCGTGGAGGCGCATGGGCGACACGCGTTCCCTTCCGACGGCGCGTGGCGGCGATTCCCACGGTGGATTTGGCCGATCTTGGTGTCTCCGACTTCGTCTCATCGTCACGAATCCGATGGTGGCCTCGGTTTTGCGAGATTAAAAGCGGTTAGAGAGAGATCTTGAAAATACTAAACGGCCCGAAATTGAAAGGTTCAAAACTCGGTTATTGGAGGTTACCTTCGGTTAAGCTCGCGGTTGCTCGGTCAATCTTGGCTCGGGCAATGGTCGGCGGTGGCTCGGCGGTGGTGGACTCTCCAGCTCGGAATTTTGGCAGCGGTTCATGATATGCTCAAATTTACCCTTGAGCTACTCTCTCAAATTAAGAGATCACTATAGTACTTAGGGATCGAATCCACAAGGACTAATGTTCACACAATAGATTATCAGTTTGGAATTATAGCTAAACAGAAGAAATTGTAAGCTAAAAATAGCAAGAGAATTAAAATCAGATTATAAGATGAATGGGAGAAAAGCTAAGCTTAGGGAAATTCTCAGGAAATTCAGAATTGCAGAACAAAACAATTATCAGGATTGTAATTAAGAACCATTCTAGAACTCAAATCACTAATGTAAAATCAACCAACTTTCGTTGCGAAGATTATCTATGCCTAAATTTTAGAATCCCAAATCTCTTTGCGAATTCTTCAAATTAAACAAGCATTAAAGTTCAGGTTTGATATGTTCATAAAATCCCTAAACCAAATCTCTTTGCGAATAGGGTATTTTGCTCATCTAAGATAGTTCAGGCAATCAATTACACTTTCGTGTCAACCAATCAACCTAAGATCAGATTCTAGGTAGCTAAGCTAGAATAAGCAATAAACACAATCTAGATGAAGAACTCTATAGATTCAGTCCTAACAATCTAACAATCTAACAATTTATGAATTCCTTTGAAAACCCTAAACCTAACAGGGATATTACTCAGACATGATAAATGAAACACAAATCATGAATGAAATAATTTGCATTAAGAAAATCAAAAGAAGAAGAAAAGAGTTTAGAAATCTTCTCCAAAAATCCCTGAAGAGGTGGCTGCTCAAAAATCAAGTCTTCTCAAACATAGGTCTAAACAATGACCTTAAAATCCTATAAATAGGCTAAAACACGATTTGGGCTTTTTCTGTAAACAGGGACAACTTCTGGGCAGAATTTGCAATTCTTCAAAACTTCAAAAAGATGGAAACTTCGATTGCCATCAGATATTGGTGTCGATCGACACCAATGTCTAGTGTCGATCGACACTCACACCAATTTTGCTCTCCGAGTTTGTTTCTTCAGCGCAGTCTCTCGGCTTGCTCCAAAACGTCCCATAATCTCCAAATAAGTCCAAAACGTACCTGAACCTGCAAAGACTCTAAAAGACTCGAAAGACACTAAAAAGACTCTAAAAACGACTCTTATATCATGGTTAAAAACCGTAAAAACCATGATATATCAACTCCCCCAGACTTAGCATTTGCTTGCCCTCAAGCAAAACAGAAACTTAACCTGTGAAAGAGGTTTGAAAAACGCGGAAACTCTCTCTCTCTTTAGACTGTTGCATCGAGCATTCAAACTAAATCCATATGCTTAGCAGACTAATCCAAATCGAACCACCATGTACTTCTCCGTAGACATTTCAACTCCCCAAATTTAACCCACAACTTCACAACATTCTCCACAGCCTTCATCGCTGGGTCTCATCAATGAAATCAGTGCCAAGGACATTCTAGACTCATTCTCATTCAATACCATGACAAACCAGCCTATTTTTCACATCTTTTTGGTACTCTTTCTCTCCCCCAGACTTATTCTTTTCTCAACATCTTTTGTGTTGTTTCTCTTTTTTTTTTTTAATATATCGAAAGTGTAGGTGAATAATGGTATCACAGGAAATTTTCCTAACCTCGCTTCCAACTTTCGTGTGATCATTCCTTTCAAAGTAAAATAATGGGGTCGTTGGAAGTTTTCCTATCCCTTTACTCAAAAAAAAATCATCTCATCTTTTTTGCTTGTAAACACACATTTTTTTACTGAATAAGGGAGAAGAGTACCATCACTTTTGCATTCAGGTTTTCGTTTGTCAGGTAGGAACGGGGAGTCAAGCCCTATGAACATCAGTTGCATTGATGAGGTAAAAGGAAGAGCTCAGAAATTAGCTCTGGTTGTAGTGGATTCTGTTGCGAAGTATGGATCGCTCTGGGTCATCGATCAGTCTTTGGATTTTCCATTAGTCGGATTTGAACTAAATCTGCAGCATTAATCACTCAGGCAAATAGACTAAGAAGAGAGGTCGTTATTTCCTAACCAATGTTTTGACTCAATAAAACAATAGAAAAACTGACACAACTGACTCTCAAAAACAAACACAAAGTCAGCGACTACCTCCCCCAGACTTAAGTGACACTGTCCCCAGTGGCACCAAACCCAAGAGTGGCAAAAATAGAGAAATACAATGGAATTGAGTGGAAAAATGAAGATCCAAGAATAACCTGTTGTCGGTGTCGAGCGACACCAGTGAGTTATGTCGAGCGTCACTTGATGTTTGTGCCTAATGGTGTGTCAGATGGGGTGTCGGTGTCGAGCGACACCAGAAGTTGGTGTCGATCGACACCCTGCCTGTAAGCAGAGACGATTTCTAGCAAGAAAAATCGTAATGTCGATCTAAATCCAAAGAGCACTGTAAACACGCACACACAGATTAAAAGCAGTGACATAAAGCATCATAAATCCACACAAGTTCCAAATAGAAGCTGACTGACTGACTCAAAGAAAAATAAAAATGACTCAAGAAAAAGAAAAAGAAAAGAAATACCACAGTGGGTTGCCTCCCACTAAGCGCTTGTTTTCAGTCATTAGCTGGACTGTAGCGGAGCTCAAGTATCAGGTGGAGTGGAGGGTGGCAATGAATGCTTCCGCGAGATTAGTCTCATCATCCATGGTGGTGTATAGGCATTAGGTGCGTGAGAACGACCAAGGAAGTGAGGAATAAGAGCAGGGCGGGACTTAATCTTGGGTGGTACACTCCTTTTGCCTGCACAATCATCAAAAGAAGAAACAAGCGCTCTACGAGAATCTCGTGGCTTGGTTAACTGCAAAACAGTTCTTGTACTTTTGAAATTCTTATTGATGAAAGAAGATGGTTTGGGATTAGGATGTGTGTACCTTTGCTTTCCTTGAGGTGAATGGAGTGTGGGATGTGGAGCTTTCTGTTATACAATAGGTCTCGGACGAGCAGCAAGAGAATCAACCCGAAAACAGTGTTTTGGAGGTAAATCCGGATCAACTCGTGGAGAGTGTCGAGCGACACCAGTGGTGGTGTCGATCGACATTATGTCTGTAGCTCGGATCTCAGCATCTTTTCTGCAACTCTTCTTTGCAATCCCTATCTCCATCTCAAAAACATCATCCTCTAGCAACTTCTCACTGAGTGAAACCCCTTCCTGAAGCCTAGTACTAAAAAGATGATCACCACACCAATCCTTAAACTCAACATCTTGCTTATTCACTTTCTCACTTGAACCCAACTCCTTGACATACCAAGCAGTAGTGTCTGAGGAGATCTCGACAGAGAATGTCTGTCCATCAATGGTGTGTGTCCTCCTCATCTTATCCACGTCAAAATTCATGACCACATCACCCATATTCAGAGCTATGCGTCCCTTTTTCACATCTATCAGAGCCCTAGCTGTAGCCAAAAAGGGTCGTCCCAAAATCAAAGGATCCTTGGGTTCCTCCTTATATTCCAAGACCACAAAGTCTGTAGGAATCATACATTCACCAATTTGCAGTGGAACATCTTCTAAGATACCTTCTGGAATCCTTTTGGATCGATCTGCTAAGATGAGAGAGATCCTGGTCGGCTTGAAATCAGTCATCCCCAGGCGTATAGCAACAGAGTGAGGCAACAAGTTGATACTGGAACCAAGATCGCAGAGAGAATGCAAAAATTATCCTGTGAAGATTGAGCAATCGAGCACAAAACTTCCCGGATCAGGTAGCTTCTCTGGAATCTTACTTTGAATCATGGCACTGACTTGTTCAGAGACAACCACTTTCTGCTTCGTTGCTTTCTTTCTCTGTGGAGTCTTATGCGAGATATGCGCGCAGATGTCCCTGGTAAGTAAAGCTCCTTCCTCAGGACTCAGACCATTAGTAACCATTCTCTTCACATACCGCTTAAGTGGAGGTGAAATCGTGACTGCGTCAACTAGAGACATCTCAATCACCACCTTGTCCATGATTGCTTTGCATCGAGCGTCTTCTATCTCCTGTTTAGACTTCCTAAGACTCTTTGGATAGGGAACCTTAGGCTTATACACCCTTTCTACGACCTGAGGATGGTTGATAGATTTCGGTTCAGATCGCCTTTGGTGTCGATCGACACTAGGTTGGTGTCGATCGATACTGGCTTCTGGTGTCGAGTCTCTAGTGTCGAGCTCGATCGATTTTGGTCCGTCATGCATCGAATTCCCTTCATCCTCTGAGGGGTGTCGATCGACACCCAGGTGGTGTCGGTCGACACTGACATCCTGTGTCGAGTCCTTTGTATCGACCGGAGTCGATTTCTCTCCGTCTCGACTTGAATTCTCATGAACGTAGGCTGGTGTCAAGCGACACATAGTGTTGGTGTCGATCGGCACTGAGTGTGAAACATCAAAATCCGCACCATCACTGAATTCAATCTCATCGGCCACCAGAATAGCATTGCATGCATCAGTCCTTCTAGGGAGGAATCCCTCTTGTCTTTTGACAGATTCAGCAGTCTGAGCAACTTGAGTGTCTAGCTTCTTGACATGAGTGCTCAGAGTTTTGAATTTTCCATTCAGGTCAGTGTACAGAGCATCGATCTTTCTTTTGAAGTCCACTGTAATCTTCTGCTGACCCTCTAGAATCTGCTCCAGCATAGACTTAACCTCACTCTCTGAAGTCTGCGGAGGAGGTTTCTGGTATGAAGAACTCCCAAAGTCCCTGGTGAAACTGCTCCTCTGATACTCAGGCATCTTGTTTCCTGTGAAGGCACTCCTCTGTGCATTAACATATCTCGGGCCCTGAAATCCATCTCCATTGACATAGTTGCAATCCTCTTCTACTGGTTCAAAAGTCTCAACCTCAGCAGCAAAGTAAACTGATCTCTTAGCCACGAGAAAATTATGCACAGAATCCAATTTGGCTTTCACTTCAGCAATCTGACCACCTTCAGAGTTACCTGCTAGCTTCTTTCTCTCAAAATCAGCATTCTTCGTGCAGTTGCTTGAAACTAAGTTCACAATCAAAATCACAGCATCCTCGGGATATCTGGTGTTGAAGTTGCCATTACTCGCAGCATCTAGAGCCATCTGATACCTCCAATCCACGCCTCTGAAGAAAATATCCAGCAACTGCACCTCACTGAACCCATGATGCGGACAATCTCTCTGATAATCTCTGAATCGCACCCAAGCAGCCTTGAATGCTTCAGCAGGTTGTTGAGAAAAAGTAGAGATCTTTGTTCTCGCGTCCTCTGACCGTGCATCATCATAGAAGTTGTTTAAAAATGCATTCTTGGTCTCCCACCAAGTCGTCAGAGATCCTGGCTTCAATTGCTTGAGCCAGTAAGCTGCTTCCCCACCAAGAGAGTACGGGAAGAGCTTGCAGAACAGGAAATCATTGGACACCCCATTAGCCTTAATGCTTGTAACTAGGTCCTCAAACCTCTCAATATGATACATGGGTTGTTCGTGAGGAAGACCATGGAAAGGATGCTGTCCCACCAGAGTGTAGTATGCGGGTTTCAGCTCAAAATCATTCCTCTGAAACGGAGGGGGTCTGATCGCGGATCGGTTGGCATAGAACTGATCCGGCCTGTTGTAATCACCCAGTGTCTTCCCACGAACCACTGCAGCACCAGCTGCTGCATCATTCAAAACCCGAGCTTCAATAGCAGGAGGGTGTCGAGCGACACCCTATTGGTGTCGATCGACACCGACTGCGGGTTCTACTATCACGTTTCCCTCAGCATCCAGTTTCTGACCCTGCTCGTTGCGCACATGGCCCTCTTGATCACGCAGGATTCCAGCCTCATCTCTTACCAACACAACGAAGTTTTCCATTGCAGCAAGTAAATCTATAAACCTGAAACACAAAAAGAAAAGAAAAACAAAGAAAACTGCGTAAGTAAATAAGTAGTAAAAAAAATATTTAGACTAAATTCTAACTGAAATCTAATGGTGAATCTAAAGTCCCCGGCAATGGCGCCAAAATTTGATATGCTCAAATTTACCCTTGAGCTACTCTCTCAAATTAAGAGATCACTGTAGTACTTAGGGATCGAATCCACAAGGACTAATGTTCACACAATAGATTATCAGTTTGGAATTATAGCTAAACAGAAGAAATTGTAAGTTAAAAATAGCAAGAGAATTAAAATCAGGTTATAAGATGAATGGGAGAAAAGCTAAGCTTAGAGAAATTCTCAGGAAATTCAAAATTGCAGAACAAAACAATTATCAGGATTGTAATTAAGAACCATTCTAGAACTCAAATCACTAATGTAAAATCAACCAACTTTCGTTGCGAAGATTATCTATGCCTAAATTTTAGAATCCCAAATCTCTTTGCGAATTCTTCAAATTAAACAAGCATTAAAGTTCAGGTTTGATATGTTCACAAAATCTCTAAACCAAATCTCTTTGCGAATAGGGTATTTTGCTCATCTAAGATAGTTAAGGCAATCAATTACACTTTCGTGTCAACTAATCAACCTAAGATCAGATTCTAGGTAGCTAAGCTAGAATAAGCAATAAACACAATCTAGATGAAGAACTCTATAGATTCAGTCCTAACAATCTAACAATTCATGAATTCCTTTGAAAACCCTAAACCTAACAGGGATATTACTCAGACCTGATAAATGAAACACAAATCATGAATGAAATAATTTGCATTAAGAAAATCAAAAGAAGAAGAAAAGAGTTTAGAAATCTTCTCCAAAAATTCCTGAAGAGGTGGCTGCTCAAAAATCAAGTCTTCTCAAGCATAGGTCTAAACAATGACCTTAAAATCCTATAAATAGGCTAAAACACGATTTGGGCTTTTTCTGCAAACAGGGACAACTTCTGGGCAGAATTTGCAATTCTTCAAAACTTCAAAAAGATGGAAAATTCGATTGCCGTCAGATATTGGTGTCGACCGACACCAATGTCTAGTGTTGATCGACACTCACACCAATTTTGCTCTCCGAGTTTGTTTCTTCAGCACAGTCTCTCGGCTTGCTCCAAAACGTCCCATAATCTCCAAATAAGTCCAAAACGTACCTGAACCTGCAAAGACTCTAAAAGACTCGAAAGACACTAAAAAGACTCTAAAAACGACTCTTATATCATGGTTAAAAACCGTAAAAACCATGATATATCAGTTCACTACTCGGGAGAGTTGTGGAAATGAAAAAGAGGAATGAGAGAATTTATAGAGAAATGAGAGAAGGGGAACGATTCTCCCCCACTAACAAGGAATTCGTCCCCGAATTCAAATCCCTACTCGGCTGCCCATTAACAACCTTAAACAGCTCTGAGAACGGGAAGTTCTCTTCTGAAAGGAAAACCACTCGGTTAGCTTTAACAAAGATCCAAACGCTAACCGAAAAACTAATACTTAACAGAGAAGGGGTGTCACTTATTTTGAAATTCTCCCATCCCCGAAAACAAACATAAAACAAATCCGAATCATAAACATTTCCATCTACTAACAGTCCCCGGGTCAAAACCGGGTCAGCTAAACTCCGCTCTGATACCAAATTGTAACACCCATCTCACCCTCTCTCGGGAACGGCGTGCCACGTCTAACATTCGTCTCATCCTTTCCCGGGAACGACATGTTACCAAAACTAAATCTTACCGCAAATAGCTCAAATAAAAAAAACATCCACTTTTATTAAACAAAGATCCGTTAATTCCAATAAATCCGATAAAACATAATAAATCCAACATTAATCCACAACACAATTGTTTTATTAAAATCACGAGTAAAATACGGAAAACGAGAATCAATCCCAAAACAACACCCCGACACGTCAAGTATGAAACTACTCGCCAGGCTCACCTGAAAGGGGAAAAAGAGGGGTGAGCAACAGGGGAGTCGCTCAGTGAGGTATGGGATGCTAATCCACATGTCACTGACTCGATCTAAGAAACTAATCACAAAATAGCATAGAATCAAACATGACCAATCACAGCACCTACAGTGCTCAATCAACAGACAATTGTCCTATTATGGAATATTGCCCAATCACACCCTCCAACGAGGTCAACTATGGGATAGTGCCCAATCACACCGCCCAGGGGACGATTATCGATCTAAAGGTGCAGGGCAACATATCGACTAAGGATTGCCCTCACCCCTCGCTCACACAATTCGACACCATACAAAAGTCCATCTCTGTCTCCGCGATACCGTATAACCGTATAACCATATAACCATATACATATATATGTATATAACAAACACTAAACATAAACAGTGTGAACAATCAAATAGGTTGAATCATCTATATCCTTATTTCCAATTTAATCATGCAAACTAGATAGACTCGATCATAGAGACATATCACATTTAATTACTAAACTACCCGCAACTAGAATCGTTGAACGAAGTACAGTAGTTTGTGAAATAGCCCTCACCTTAGCAACGGGAAAAGTACAGTTTCTGGACCTCAAATGCTTAAACCGACTCCGGATCTAAAACCAGCACGAAAAATCGAGTCAGACGACACTCGAACGACGAAAAGCGGTTTTCGGGTCAACCGATCAAAGTCAACGGAAAGTCAACGGTCAACGGTCAAAGTCAACCCGAATCGGTCAACGGTCAAACCGGTTAAACCGGTCCGGTTAAGCTAAACCGGAAATCAATTTCAAAATCGAACCGGTTAACCTAAACCGAAACCAAATCGATTTAAACCAACCGGTTAACCTAAACCGGAACCAAATCGATTTCAATTTAATTAAACCGACCGGTTAACCTATACCGGTCGGCGGCGAGAATTCCGGCGACGGCTTACCGGAAAAGTCGCCGGCGGCAACGGCGGCGAGCGGCGGCGACACGGCGGCTCTGGCGACCTGCGGCGGCGCGTGGAGGCGCGTAGGCGACACGCGCTCCCTTCCGACGGCGCGTGGCGGCGATTCCCACGGTGGATTTGGCCGATCTTGGTGTCTCCGGCTTCGTCTCGTCGTCACGAATCCGATGGTGGCCTCGGTTTTATGAAATTCAAAGCGGTTAGAGAGAGATCTTGAAAATACTAAACGGCCCGAAATGGAAAGGTTCAAAACTCAGTTTTTGGAGGTTACCTTCGGTTAAGCTCACGGTTGCTCGGTCAATCTTGGCTCGAGCGATGGTCGGCGGTGGCTCGGCGGTGGTGGACTCTCCGGCTCGGAATTTTGGCAGCGGTTCACTACTCAGGAGAGTTGTGGAAATGAAAGAGAGGAATGAGAGAATTTATAGAGAAATGAGAGAAGGGGAACTAGGGTTAGGTTTGGGCTAATGGGCTTCGGATTTGATTTGGGCTTGGGCCCTAGAAGTGGGTTGTTACACATGTATTACACACAATATGTTCTTGAGTGGACGAGTTGAATAAAATGATATCTTACTTTTTTCTCTTTTTTTTTTTTTAACTATTTTTTTTTTTTTGTTATCAACAACTATTGTTATTATTATTTTAAAATGATATTTTACTGCCACGTCTTTAAACGAGAATGGAAATTTTTTTTACATATATGTATAAGTTGTGGCTAATGAACCCAACAAAAATCTATTATAGTGTTTTTACTGATTTGTACCCAGTTTTTTAGAAGAAATTATTGGTTTGAGAATTATTATTCTAAATAACATTTTCTCTTCGACAAGACATTATTAGGATTATTCAAAATAACCTTTTTCTAAGTCGAACGTGTCAAGTTTCACTGTTTCTCTACACCTCACAACATATAAAATGGGATAGTTTGCTAAAAAGATCATCAAAGACCGAACGATGTTAAGATGCACATATTCCGGATCAGCTTGCTGTTTGGATCAGGATCGGATCAGTCCGCTGTTTGGATTAGGATGCTGTGCATCAGATCACACCAGGACGTTAAAGCTGACGTGGAAGCGGGAGCTGACGTGGCTTAATTGGAGAGGATGATGTGACAGATCCATGGAGGCATGGACTACTTGAAGATGAAGATCTCAGATAGATGCAAAGATATCGTCGAAGATATCGTGGAAGATATTCTTTCCAGGCAGTTGGAGATTCGATAAGATTCTCCACCTGAATTATAGGGTTTCGTTTAAATAGTTGAGTGAGGCCATACGTCGCCGCTAACACTCTTGAGCTATCATTGTGAGATTGTAACTTCGAAACTTAAAGAATAAAAGCTTAGAAGGTGAGTGTATTTATCAGATAGGGTTTTGTGATTTTCATGCGGGTAGATACTTAACTAGGGTTGATTGGGGGTTACTCGACTTTGATATCTTTGAGCGGATTGATTCAAAGGTGAGTTAGAGCTTAGGATTTGTTTTAATTGGGAACAAGTCTATTAGGAAGAATAGTTTGTGTAACACCGAAACAAGTAGATCTTTGTAGAGATCAGATTGTTAATAAACCAAGTTAAAGCGTTGGTTTGGCGCGTTCCAAGCATAAACTGTTGTTTCATAAGTCTCTATACTCTTACAATTGGTATCAGAAAAGATGCTTGATCAAAGATTTTTATTATCTTTCAAACAAGTGAGATCTTGCGACAAGGATATGGAGAATTCATAACAGTACGTTGCGGTGAACAGGCCACTAAAACCGGATGCTGAGGACTATGGTTACTGGAAGGTACAAATGTAACAATTGATTCGAGGTATTGATCTGGAGGCTTGGGTAGCTGTTAAAGAAGGATGGACTCATCTAACGACAGCCGATGGTGTTGGGAAGGTGGATCCAAAACCGAAGAAGTCTTGGAGTGCTGAGGAGAAGCTTGAAGCTAAGTTCAACGCCAAGGCACTGTTAGCTATTTTTACCTCCATGCCTATGAATCATTTCACCAGGGTGCAAGGATGCAAATCAGCAAAAGAGGCTTGGGATATCTTGCTGGTGTCATTTGAAGGAACTTGCAATGTGAAGAGAACTTGGATTGACATGCTTGAATCTGAGTTTGAGAACTTAACAATGAGTATTGGTGATCCTATTAATGATTTTAGCAGCAAGCTAAGTTCTATTCGTCAAGAAGCTATTATGCTGGGAAAGAACTATAAGGATAAGAAACTGGTCAAAAAATTCCTCAGGAGCCTGCCATCAAATTTCAGTCACATAAATCTGCGATTGAAGTAGCTCTGAACTCTGATGAATTAAAGTTTGATAAAGTCATTGGAATGATGCAAGCCTATGAGTTACAACTGAAAAAGAAAGATCAGTCGAGTGGTAAAGGACTTGCATTGATGGCTGATGAACATCAGAAGGATGAGATAGAATATAAGGTCAGCTTGATAGTCAAGAAGTACTTCAGGAAGTTTGAGAGAGGTCAACAAGGAGGAGGTTCTTCTCAATTCAGATTTGGTGCTGAAAAAGGTACTAAGAAATCAGACAAACAGTGTACTGAGTGCGAGAGAACAGGTCATTACAAGGCTGATTGTCCAACTATCAAGAGAAAAAGCTCTCTGAGATGTTTTCAATGCAATGGCTATGGTCACACAAAGACTGATTGTCTTGCATCTGTTGGGAGGAAAGAAAATCCTATGTAACTTTGAGTGAGAGTGATTCTGACGAAGATGTTCAAGAAAAGGGAGAGTTCAAGATGAAGAAAGTCAGGACTCTGAGTCAGAAGAATGATATATCATGGTTTTTACGGTTTTTAACCATGATATAAGTCCTGTTTATAGAGTCTTTTTAGTGTTTTTGTGTCTCTATCGAGTCATTGTAGGTTCAGGTACGTTTTGGGATGATTGGAAGCATTTGACATTCTATAGCTGAGAAGTGCAAATTGGAGATCACGATGGATGCTGGTGTCGATCGACACTGCCTCCTAGTGTCGCTCGACACCGGTCGCCACTACTTGTCGCACACGAGTTTTTAAAGATTTTTTGAAGAATTACAGAATGACCCAGAAGTTTTCCCTAATTGCAAGACAAGTCTCTGACGTGTTTTAGAGTATAAATAGTTGTTTTTAGAGTTTTAGAACATATCTTATCTTTTACTTTGGCAATTGGATTTTGAAAGCTTGTTGGGAGAAACAGATCAGAACTCATTGTAGAGAGAAGATTTCGAACTCCCTTTATTTCTATTCTAATGCAATTTATTCAGATTATGATTTGTGTTACATTGATTATGTCTGAGTAATTCACCTGTTAGATTTAGGGTTTTTCTAGGGATAGGATGAATTGTTGAATTGGATTTGCTCTGTTAGGGTTATCATATGGTTCTTCATTTAGGTTGAGATTAATGCTAGTTCTAGACTGATCACCTGGAATTTAGATTATAGGATAATTAGTAGGCACGAAAGTGTTATTGGTTTCCTGAATTAAACTTTGATGAGCAAAATACCTATCTGCAAAAACATTTGATTTAGGGATTTTGTGAACATATCGAACTTGGATTTAATGCATGTTTTGATTGTTGAATTTGCAAAGAAATTTGGAATTCACTGTTATAGACATAGTTAGTCTCTGAAACGAAAGTTGATTGATTTGAATTTAGTGTTTGAGTTCAAGAACGGTTCTTAGCAACCCTGTAGTGCATATCTGTTTAACAATTCTGAATTCCTGAAGAATTTCCCTAAGTCTAGCTTTTTCATATCTCTAAACCACAACATTTACTTTTAATTGCTTGTTTACATTTTGTCATTCATTATTTAGCTAAAACCCAAACTTCTAATCCATTGTGTGATCAACAGTCTCTGTGGATTCGACCCCTAAGTACTGCATCGATCTCTTAATTTGAGAGAGTAAGCTCTAGGGATAATTTGAGCATATCAAAGAAGAACAGTATGAGTATAATGTAATCAGAGTGCTGATTGGTGAGTTGGCAGCAACGACAAAAAAAAAATGGCTTTGATTGTGGAACACAAGAACATGGTTAGTCAAATTAGCCGGTTGGAAAGTGAACTTGATATGCTCAAATTTACCCTAGAGCTACTCTCTTAAATTAAGAGATCACTGTAGTACTTAGAGATCGAATCCACAGAGAATAATGTTCACACAATAAATTAGAGGTTTGGATTTTAGCTAAATAGTAAATAACAAAATGTAAAACAAGCAAGCAAAAGTAAAAGTTATGAATTCAATATGGAAAAGGCTAGACTTAGAGAAATTCTTCAAGCAATCAGAATTGTTAAACAGATAAACAGATCAGAGAATTAGTTAAGAACCGTTCTTAAACTCAAAACACAGAATTAAAACCAATCAACTTTCGTTGCAAAGATTATCTATGTCTAGAATAGTGATTCCAAATTGCTTTGCGAATTCAACAATTTAAAACATGCATTAATTTCAAGTTTGATATGTTCACAAAATCCCTAAACGAAATTTCTTTGCAGATAGGTATTTTGCTCATCAAGGTTTAATTCAAGGAATTGATAACACTTTCGTGTCTATCAATCGTCCTATGATCTAAATTCCAGGTGATCAATCTAGAATTAGCATTAATCTCAACCTAGATGAAGAATCATGTGATTACCCTAACAGATCTATCCAATTCAACAATTCATTCTAACCCTAGATCTAACAGGTGAATTACTCAGACATCATCAATGCAAAACAAATCATAATCTGAATAAATTGCATTAAGATAAAAGTAGAAACAAAGGGAGTTCGAAATCTTCTCTCTACAATGAGTTCTGATCTGTCTCTCCCAAAAAGCTCAGAAGTACAATGATAGTGCCCAAAGTAAAAGATATGTTATATAACTCTAAAAATAGCTAATTATACTCTAAAATACGTCAGGGACTTATCTTGCAATTAGGGAAAACTTCTGAGTCATTCTGCAATTCTTCAAAAGTTTCTTAAAACTCATGTGATCGCGACGAGTGTCGATCGACACTAGGCAGCAGTGTCCATCGACACCAACACCCATTGTGGTCTCCTAGTTGCTCTTCTTAGCAGCAGAATGCTAAATGCTTCCAATAATCCCAATATGCATCCAATGAATCCAAAATATTCATGAACCTACAATGACTCGATAGAGACTCAAAAACACCAGAAAGACTCTTAAAACATGACTTATATCATGGTTAAAAACAGTAAAAACCATGATATATCAACTCCCCCAGACTTAGGCTTTGCTTGCCCTCAAGCAAAACAGAAACTTAACCTGTAAAAGAAGTTCGAAATTCGTGGAAACTCCCTTTCTCTTAGACCATTGCATTGAGCATTCAAACCAAATCCATATGCTCAACAGACCAATTCTAATTCAACCACCATGTACTTCTCCGTAGCCTTTTCTGTACCCAAATTCACTCCACAATTCCACAACATTTTCCATTAGCCTTCATCGCTGGGTCTCATCAATGAAATCAGTGCCAAGAACCTTCTAGACTCGTTCCTATTCAATACCATGACAAACCAACTTATTTTTCACACCTTTTTGGTACTCTTTCTCTCTCCCAGACTTGTTTCTTTCTCAACATCTTTTGTGATGTTTTTTTTTTTTTTTTTTTCAAAAGTGTAGGCGAATAGTGGTATCATAGGAAATTTTCCTAACCTCGCTTCCAACTTTTGTGTGATCATTCCTTTCGAAGTAAAATAATGAGGTCGTTGGAAATTTTCCTATCCCTTTACTCCAAAGAAAATCATATCATCTTTTCTTCTTTAAACACACTCTTTACTGAACAAGGGAGAGGAGTACCATCACTTTTAACTTAGGCTTTCGTTTGTTAGGTAAGAACGAAGAGTCAAGCACTATGAACACCAGTTGCATCGATGAGGTAAAAGAAAGAGCTCAGAAATCAGCTCTGGCTTGTGTGGAATCTGTTGGAAAATATGGGTCGCTCTGGTTTACTGAACAGTCTTTGGATTTTCATTAGTCGAATCTGAACTAAATCTGCATCATTAATCACTCAAGCACATAAAATAAGAAAAAAGATCATAATTCCCTGACCAGTTTTGACTCAATAAAACAAATTTGACTCAATAAACAAAAACAAATAGGTATGACAAAAACAAACACAACGTCAGCGACTACCTCCCCCAGACTTGAGAATTACTGTCCCCAGTGATACCAAATCAAGGGTTGGTAAAAGAAAACTAAAAGGAATCAAATGGAAGAATGAAAGTGAAGGAGTAACCTGGGCTTGGTGTCGAGCGACACCACACGTTAGTGTCGATCGACACCAAGTGCATATCGTCTGGTATTAATTGAAAGTGTCGGTGTCGAGCGACACCTGAAGATGGTGTCGATCGACACCATGCCTGTAAGCGGAAACGATTTCTAGCAAGAAAAATCGAGTTGTTGATCTAATTCCAAGAATCACTGTAAACACGCACACACAGATCAAAAGCAATGACATAGAACATCATAAATCCATACAATGGTTGAAACCCACATGGAGATCTGGCACAGGAAGTTGTGATCTGAATGTTCGTACTATGATAAAGCTATCAAATCAAGAGTTAGTTCGAGGATTATCAAAGCTTAGACTAGAACAAAATTTTGTCTGCGGACCATGCACTAAAGGAAAGCAAGTCAAGGTTCAACACAACATTGTTCTAGATTTAAAGCCAAACAATGCTTTGGAATTTGTTCATATGGATTTGATGGGACCAATTCAAGTAGAAAGCATGACTGGGAAGCAGTACATTCTTGTTCTAATGGATGATTTTACTAGATATACGTGGGTCAGGTTTTTGCGTGAGAAACTCTGGAAAGTTTCAGGATTCTGACACTATAACTGGAGAATGAAAAATGGGGAATCAAAGGTATACGGAGTGATCATGGTGGTGAATTTCAAAATGAACTCCTCAATTTGTTCTGCAACAGTCATGGTATTGTGCATCAATACTCTGCACCACGTACACCAGAACAGAATGGTGTAGTTGAGAGGAAGAACAGAACCTTGCAAGAAATGGCTAGAGCGATGCTGCACGGGAATAATGTTGCAAAATATTTTTGGGCTGAGGCAGTAAATACCGCATGTTACATCATAAACAGGGTATATCTCAGGAAAAGTACAAACAAGACACCATATGAACTACGGAAAGGCAAGACACCATCAGTAAGTTACTTTCATGTCTTTGGGTGTACATGTTACATTCTTAATGATAAGGATCAGCTGGGGAAATTTGATTCCAAGAGCGATGAAGGAATGTTTCTTGGCTACTCAGACACTAGCACTGCATTCAGGTTTTTCAACCGAAGAACTCGCATGGTACAAGAAACGGTCAATGTAGTTTTTGATGATGCATATTTCTACAGACAGATAGTCTAACCTTAGTCACGTGATGATCTGGAAACTGATGCAACAAAGCCAATGGAAGAAGTCGTTGAGGACACAGCAGATGATTGTGCAGGTACTTCTGATGTCCCATTTACTCAAGTGTATAGGAATCACTCTAAACAAGATGTTATAGGAGAGAATCAGGGGGTAGAGTTACCAGAGGAAAGAAGAATGATTTTAAGCAGATGGTTGGTAAGTATCAAAATAAGGATGATAAAGCAGAAGAAAGCCTGGCCCAGACGACTGAGGTGGTACGATTTGCTTGTTTTGTGTCAAGCATAGAACCCAAAAATCACAAAGAAGCTTTGGTTGATGAATATTGGATAGCTGTTATGCAAGAAGAACTAGAATAGTTTGAGCGCAATGATGTGTGGGATTTAGTACCCAGACCACAGGATGAAAACGTGGTCGAAACAAAATGGATCTTTAAGAACAAAACTGATGGAAGTGGAGCTGTAACCAGGAAAAAGGCTCGGTGAGTTGCTTAAGGGTATTCTCAGGTTGAAGGAGTTGATTTTGATGAGACTTTTGCGCCTGTCGCAAGACTTGAGTCCATCAGGTTTCTGTTCGGAATGGCTTGTGAATTGAATTTCAGACTACATCAGATAGATGTAAAAAGTGCTTTCTTGAATGGTATTTTACAGAAGGAGGTGTATGTAGAACAAACAAAAGGGTTTGAGTTATCAAGTCACTTGAATCATGTCTACAAACTCAAGAAAGCCTTTTATGGGTTGAAGCAATGATATATCATAGTTTTTACGGTTTTTAACCATGATATTAATCTTGTTTTAGAGTCTTTTTAGTGTCTTTCGAGTCTTTTAGAGTCTTTGCAGGTTGAGGAGCGTTTTGGACTTATTTGGAGATTATGGGACGTTTTGGAGCAAGCCGAGAAGCTACGCTGAAGAAACGAACTCGGAGAGCAAAATTGGTGTGGGTGTCGATCGACACCAGAGGTCAGTGTAGGTCGACACCAATATCTGACGGCAATTGAATTTTACATCTTTTTGAAGTTTTGAAAAATTTCAAATTCAGCCTAGAAGTTGTCCCTGTTTACAAATAAAGCCTAAATCGCGTTTTAGCCTATTTATAGGATTTTAAACTTATTGTTTAGACCTATGCTTGATTTTTGAACAGCCACCTTTTCAGAGATTTTCGGAGAAGATATCTAAACTCATTTTTTCTTCTTTTGATTTTCTTAAAGTAATCTCCCTGTTAGATTTAAGGTTTTCAAAGGAATTCATGAATTGTTAGGTTGTTAGATTGTTAGGATTGAATCTATAGAGTTTTTCATCTAGATTGTGTTTATCGCTTATTCTAGCTTAGCTACCTAGAATCTGATCTTAGGTTGATTAGTTGACACGAGAGTGTAATTGATTGCCTGAACTATCTTAGATGAGCAAAATACCCTATTCACAAAGAGATTTGGTTTAAGGATTTTGTGAACATATCAAACTTGAACTTTAATGCTTGTTTAGTTTGAAGAATTCGCAAAGAGATTTGGGATTCTAAAATTTAGGCATAGATAATCTTTCGCAGCGAAAGTTGGTTGATTTTACATTCGTGATTTGAGTTCTAAAACGGTTCTTAATTAAAATCATGATAATTGTTTTGTTCTGCAATTCTGAATTTTCTGAGATTTTCCCTAAATCTAGCCTTTTTCCTAATTGAATTTACAACCTTTAGTTTTTATTTTGTTAGTTTTACATTACATCTTTTGTCATTTAGCTATATTTCCAAACTTTTAATCTATTGTGTGAATCTCTAGTCCTTGTGGATTTGATCCCTAAGTACTATTTCGATCTCTTAGTTGGAGAGAGTAGCTCTAGGGTAAATTTGAGCATATCAAATTTTGGCGCCACTGCCGGAGACTTTTGATTCACCATTAGATTTCAGTTAGAATTTAGTCTAAATTTACTTACTATTTATTTGCTTACGCTGTTTTTGTTTTTTTTTCTCTTTGTGTTTCAGGTTTATGCCTAATCGCAAAACCAGGAGCAACAAATATCTTCAGCTCGCAAATCCTTTTAACCAGGACATCGCAACGATAGAACGGACAAACTGAAAAGCTAAGAAGCTAGCTGCGATGGACAACCTTGTTGTGTTGGTAAGGGATAAGGCTGGAATTCTGCGGGATCAAGAGGGCCATGTGCGCAACGAGCAAGGTCAAAAACTGGATGCAGAAGGAAACATGATAGCAGAATCCGCCATTGGTGTCGATCGACACCAACAGGGTGTCGCTCGACACCCGCCTGCTATTGAGACTCCTGATGTGCAAGTTGCAGCCGCTACTGCTGCGGTTGCTCGTGGTAGGACGCTAGGAGACTACAACAGGCCAGATCAGTTATGCTAATTGAGCTGCTATCATACCCCCTCCGTTTCAGAGGAATGACTTTGAGCTGAAACCCGCGTACTACACTCTAGTGGGATAGTATCATTTCCATGGTCTTCTTCATGAACAACCCATGGACCACATCGAGAGGTTTGAGGACTTGGTTACTAGCATCAAGGCTATTGGGGTGTCCAATGATTTCCTATTCTGCAAGCTCTTCCCGTACTCTCTTGTTGGGGAATCAGCTTACTGGCTCAAGCAATTGAAGCCAGGATCTTTGACGACTTGGTGGGAAACCAAGAATGCCTTTTTGAACAACTTCTATGATGATACAAGATCTGAGGACGCGGGGACAAAAATCTTTACCTTCTCTCAACAACCAGCTGAAGCATTCAAAGCTGCTTGGGTGCGATTCAGAACTTATCAGAGAGATTGTCCGCATCATGAGTTCAGTGAGGTGCAGTTGTTGGGTATCTTCTACAGAGGTATAGATTGGAGGTATCAGATGGCTCCGGATGCTGCGAGCAATGGTAACTTCAACACCAGGTATCCCAAGAATGCTGTTATCTTGATTGAGAACTTAGCTTCTAGCAATAGCACGAAAAATGCAGATTTTAAGAGGAAGAAGCAAGCAGAAAACGCTGAAGGTGGTCAAATTGTTGAGGTAAAGGCCAAGTTGGATTTTGTACACAATCTTCTCGTGGGTAAGAAGTAGGTTCACTTCGCTGCTGAGGTTGAAACTTTTGAGCCAGAAGCGAGATCCGAAGAAGAGGTACAATATGTCAATCAAGCCGGATTTCAGGGTCAGAGGTATGGTAACTATCAGGGGAACATGAACTACAGTGGATACGGTCAGCGGACTAACTTTGCTGGAAATCGTAATTCTTCTGCATACACCCCAACGCTAGACTACCAGAACGCTTATCCGAATAGTAGTTTCACCAGGAACTTTGGGAGCTCTTCTTACCAGAAACCTCCTCCGCAGACTTCAGAGATTAAAGTTAAGTTTATGCTGGAGCAGATTCTGGAGGGCCAACAGAAGATTACAGTGGATTTCAATGGAAAGATCAATGCTCTGTACACTAACCTAAATGGAAAATTCAAAACTCTGAGCACCCACGTCAAGAAGCTGGATACTCAAGTTGCTCAGACCGCTGAGTCTGTAAAAAGACAAGATGGATTCCTTCCTGGAAGGACTGAGAACAACCACAGAAGTGCGTGCAATGCTATTCCGGTGGAAGTTCGAGATGATCTCAGTAAAATTGAGGGGAATGGTGAGGATTTTGACGTTTCACACTAAGTGTCGGTCGACACTAACACTATGTGTCACTCGACACCAGCCCAAACTCAGAAGAATTCGAGTCGAGACGGAGAGAAATCGACCCCAATCGATACAAAGAACTCAACACAGGATGTTATTGTCGACCGACACCACCTAGGTGTCGATCGACACCCCTTAGGGGATGAGAAGAAGTCGATGCAAGGCGGAGAGAAATCGATCGAGCTCGACACCAGAGGTCAGTGTCGATTCACACCAACCTAGTGTCGATCGACACCTTGTGCGGACTAAACCAAAACCTTTCAACAATCTTCTTCAAGTCGGAGAAAGTGTGTATAAGCCTAAGGGTCCCTATCCAAAGAGTCTTAGGAAGTCTAAACAGGAGATAGAGGATGCTCGATGCAAAGCAATCATGGATAAAGTGGTGATTGAGATGTCTTTAGTTGATGCAGTCAAGATTTCACCTCCATTTAACAGGTAAGTGAAGAGAATGGTTCCTAATGGTCTGAGTCCTGAGGAAGGAGCTTTACTTACCAGGGACATCTTCGCGTATATCTCGTATGAGACCCCACAGAGAAAGTGGTTGCCTCTGAACAGGTCAGTGCCATGATTCAGAGTAGGATTTTAGAGATGCTATCTGATCCGAGAAGTTTTGTGCTAGATTGTTCAATCTCCACTGGACGATTTTTGCATTCTCTCTGCGATCTTGGTTCCAGTATTAACTTGATGCCTAACTTTGTTGCTGAACGCCTGGGGATGACTAATTTCAAGCCGACCAGGATCTCTCTCATCTTAGCGGATCGATCCAAAAGGATTCTAGAAGGTATTTTAGAAGATGTTCCAGTGCAAATTGGTGAATGTATGATCCCTACAGACTTTGTGGTCTTGGAATATAAGGAAAAACCCAAAGATCCTTTGATTTTGGGACGATCCTTTTTGGCTACAGCTGGGGCTCTGATTGATGTGAAAAAGGGACGCATAGCTCTAAATGTGGGTGATGAGATAATGAATTTCGACATGGACAAGATGAGGAGGACACACACCATTGATGGACATACATTCTCTGTAGAGTTCTCCACCGACATTACTGCTGGGTATGTCGAGGAGTTGGGTCCAAGTGAGCTACTGAATAAGCAAGCTATTGCTCTTGAAGATTGGTGTGGGGATCATCTTTTCAATACTAGGCTTCAGGAAGAGGTTCTACTCAGGGACAAGTTGCCAGAGGATGATGTTTTTGAGATGGAGATAGGGATTGCAAAGAAGAGTTGCAGAAAGAGTGCAGAGATCCGAGCTACAGACTCAGTGTCGATCGACACCACCAGGGTATCGATCGACACCTCACTCGATGAAGCGGATGAATGTCTATCCAGCCATTTTTCACTCGACACAGGGACTCGATATAAGGATATAGTGTCGATCGACACCACCACTCGTGTTGCTCGACACTCTCCACGAGTTGACCCGGATTTACCTCCAACACACTGTTTTCGGTTTGATTCTCTTGCTGCTCGTTTGAAACCTGTTGTACAACAGAAAGCTCCGCATGCCACAATCCATTCACTTCAAGGAAAGCAAAGGTATGCACATCCTAATCACAAACGATCACCTTTCATCAATAAGAATTTCAAAGGTACAAAAACTGTTTTGTAGTTAACTAAGCTACGAGATTATCGTAGAGCGCTTGTTTCTTCTTTTGATGATTGTGCAGGAAAATGGAGTGTACAAACCAAGATTAAGTCTCGTCTTGCTCCTATTCCTCACTTCTTTGGTCGTTCTCACGCACCTAATGCCTATACACCACCATGCATGATGAGACTAATTTCGCGGAAGCATTTATTGCCACCCTCTGCTCCTCGTGATACCTGAGCTCCGCCACGGTCCAGCTAATGACTGAAAACAAGTGCTTAGTTGGAGGCAACCCACTCGTACGTTTTCCTATTTTATTTTTATTATTCATGTCTTTTCTATTTTATTTTTTATTTTGCCAACCCTGGGTTTGGTACCACTGAGGACAGTGTTACTTAAGTCTGGGGGAGGTAGTTGCTGACGTTGTGTTTGTTTTTGAGAGTCAGTCGTGTCAGTCTTATTCGTTTTATTGAGTCAAAATTTTGGTTTGGAAATTACGACCTCTCTTCTTAGTCTATTTGCCTAAGTGATTAATGCTGCAGATTTAGTTCAAATCCGATTAATAGAAAATCCAAAGACTGATCAATGAACCAGAGCGACCCATATTTCGCAACAGAATCCACTACAGCCGGAGCTAATTTCTGAGCTCTTACTTTTACTTCATCAATGCAACTGATGTTCATAGAGCTTGACTCCCTGTTCCTACCTGACAAACGAAAACCTGAATGCAAAAGTGATGCTACTCTTCTCCCTTATTCATAAAAAAAAAAAAAAGCATAAAAGATGAGATGATTTTTTTTTGAGTAAAGGGATAAGAAAATTTTCAACGACCCCATTATTTTACTTTGAAAAGAATGATCACACAAAAGTTGAAAGCGAGGTTAGGAAAACTTCAAGCAAAGTCGGAGTCGAATCCGTATCACCTCCTACATTGCTCATTCAACAATACGAAGCAAGACCCTCTACTCGCCAACAAGGCAATGAATTCTCCGTTCCGCAACACATTTCATCGTCGACCCGCATCGGACCTCTGACTCGGCTAAACGACAACGCTCGACCTCGGCCTTCGACGATTCCTACCGCAACTGCTGCAGGTGCCAACATCGAAGCCGCATACGAAGGAGTATCCAGGAGACCTGAAGACGGAGTTACCCCAAGGGGAACCGGAGTCGACGAGCTCTTAATATCTCTTCTCGACCTACTTGATCGTCAAGATGCACGAATGACTGAAAGACTAGACGCAGTCATCGCTGCCCAAGAAGTCTCACAGAACCAAATCGAGCAACTCCAATCATACGGAGGACGTATCGCAAGACCGCAAAGCGATGAAGAGACGATGCGGCCACAACGAACACCTTAAGATGAGCGTCGAACCCGACGAGCCAGGCCTGCTTCAATGATCATCGGATCTGCCGAGGAACACGGTCACGAAAAATGAGGTCGAAGGTCACACAACGATGAGCGCCCACTCACGAGTGAAGAGGAGGACACTAGCATACGATCCAGAGAGTTCGAACACCTGAAGACGACAATGAAGGACATGTCATCAAAAATGCATCGCGCCACTAGCTGGGGACCTGACATAGAGAATGTATTAGAAGAAACGCAGCGGTTTCCATTCACTCCGTGGATCTCTAGAGTCCGTATCTGATATATCAGCAAGCTCAAACTGGAAAACTACGAAGGACTCCGTGATCCGTGGCCGTTTTTTACGTTGGTAAGCATCACGATCGGACGCGCCCACTTCTCTGAAGAAGAGTTAGAAGCCAGAAGCTGCCAACTCTTCGTCGAGCACCTAAGCGGAGTTGCGTTAACTTGGTTTTCTCGCCTGGAGGCCAACTCAATCGACAGTTATCAGGAGCTCACCACTAGCTTCCTTAAGAACTACGGAGTATTCATGCAAAAGGGAGCCTCCAACGCTGACCTCTAGACAATGGCGCAAACCCAGAAGGAATCTCTTCGATCGGTTATCAAAGATGCTACGATCGGTTCAAAGGGGTTGTCACTAGTATCGCCATACCCGACGATGCTGCGATCGCCGCCGTCCGCAATGCTCTTTGGTATGAATCAAGATTTAGAGAAGATATTGTGTTGAATCAATCGGTACCTTACCGGGTGCGTTGCACCGTGTTAATCGATTCATCGATATGGAGGAGCAGAAAGCGGTCATGGCCAAGCGGTTAGCACCGGCAAAGGCCTCGCCTGTAAAAGAAAAAGTAAAAGAGGATCATTTCGAGCCTCGTCAGCACTATAATACCGATTATCTTCGGGACGACAAAGGGAAAAGGGCAGCGGCGTACTACGTTGGTGACTCATCAAGCAACCCCGGAAAATGTTGGAACAAGTGGGAATGGGAAACTGATCCAAAGAATGAGTAAACGTACTGCGAGTTCCATAAAAGCTCTGGACATTCAACCGATGAGTGCTGACAACTACAAAGTTTATTATTGGCTAAGTTTAAGAAAAGAGATCTCGACATCGAGGCAAACAGGCGATGAACGCCTCCAAGATATAATGATCGCCTGAACAATAATTTTAACCGGGATCGATGAGACGACAGGTGCCGGCCCAACGAGCCTGTTCGTAGAGCAGAACGTTTTTGCAGCAGAGAGAGACTCGAACGTCATGGGCGAGCTAACGACGAATTAAGACAAGTGGATGATGAGCCAGTCCCATGACGATGAATCAACATGATTATGGGAGGCTTGACGTCATGTCGAGACTCTGTCCGATCAATTAAAAGCTATTGATGCAAAGCTGAAACTCAATGAGCGTGGATTGAGAAGACCGCACCGCCCGTCAAGAGTCATGAACCGATCCAGTTTACAGAGGAAGATGCTGCAGGACTTGCCAATAGCTACAATGACCCGTTGGTCGTCGAGTTAATGATTGGAGAGAGCATCCTCACGAAAATCTTCATTGACACGGGAAGTTCGGTCAATGTAATTTTCAAGGACGTGTTGCTACGGATGGAAGTCGATCTCCGAGAGGCTTCTCAAAATTTTTAACCCTTAACAGGCTTCGACGGGGAAATAGTCATGACCATCGGAACAGTCACCTTGCCAATCTATGTAGGCGGCACAGTGACTTGGTCTGATTTCGCGGTGGTTGATACATCGGTGGTTTCCAACGCCATTCTTGGCATGCCTTGGTTACATAAAATGAAGGCGGTCCCGTCATCCTACCATCAATGCGTTAAAATCCCAACACTCCGAGGTGTCCATACTTTACGTGGTGATCCGCTCGTATCACGCACTTGTTTTATGATCGAACGAAAGATGCGAAATGCCAAGGCACCCTAGCAATCAAAGAACATGACGACAGAACCCATTCCGAGTCACGATGCAAACCCGGACCCAAAGGTAGAAACAATTGTGCAAACCAATATCGACGAAAGTAATCCGGAACGTTGTGTTGGTATTGGGATCAATTTACCTCCGGATCTCCGGAAAGAGCTCACCGATTTCCTTCGTCAGAATGCTGCCACCTTCGCTTGGTCCATTGATGATATGCCGGGTATCGACCATTCAATTGCTTGCCATGAGCTCAATATTGATCCGATTTTTAACCCTGTTAAACAAAAAAAGTGTAACCTCGGCCCTGACCGCGCCCAAGCAATCAAAGATGAAGTCAGAAAACTACTCGATGCCGGATCCATCATCGAAGTACGATATCCCGACTGGCTAAGCAATCCCGTCGTTGTCAAGAAAATGAACGGAAAGTGGCGAGTATGTATTGATTTCACTGATCTAAACAAGGCGTGCCCGAAAGATAGCTTCCCACTCCCAAACATCAATAAAATCGTTGAAGCAACTGCCGGAAACGAGTTGCTCTCATTCATGGATGCTTTCTCCAGCTATAACCAAATTCTCATGCATAAGTCTGATCGCGATAAGACTGCCTTCATCACAGACCAAGGGACATATTGTTACAAGGTTATGCCATTCGTTATCAAAAATGCGGGCGCAACTTATCAACGGCTGGTGAATGAGATGTTTGCAGAGCAACTGGAAAAAACGATGGAAGTCTACATTGACGATATGCTTGTCAATTCACGCGCATTCGGTGACCACGTCGCCTATCTATAGCAATGCTTCCAAGGGTTAAACCGTTATGACATGAAACTAAATCCGGCGTAACTTCCGGAGAATTTCTTGGATATCTCGTCACTGAGCGTGGCATCGAGGCTAATCCGAAGCAGATCTCCGCAATAATCAATCTCCCTTCTCCAAGGAATACTCGAGAAGTGCAACGGCTCACCGGACGTATCGCCGCGCTGAATCGGTTCATTTCAAGATCAACACACAAATGCCTTCCGTTCTATCATTTGTTACAAAGAAACAAACGGTTCGAATGGGATGACAAATGTGAGGAGGCTTTCCAACAGCTCAAGAGTTATCTCTCAACTCCACCGATCTTAGCCAAGCCGGAGCAAGGAGAAACTTTGTATATGTACATCTCCGTATCCAGCTCGGCGGTTAGTGCGGTTTTGGTTCGAGAAGACCGCGGAGAACAGCAGCCAATCTTCTATGTTAGCAAAACGCTCGATGGTGCTGAATTGCGCTATCCAACCTTGGAAAGGCTTGCCTTTGCCGTGGTAATAGTTGTGCGAAAACTATGGCCATATTTTTAGTCACATACCCGTCGAGTGCATCGACAAACCAAGTATCAGCCTACCTACCGAAAAAACCAAAGAGCCCATCACGACAGCACCCGGCGAAATGGCCACCAAACGACCGACAAAACCTCATCTCGTATTACGAATCGTTCCTCAAGATCAACCAAGACGAGTCGAGAATGTCAACGATGACCGTGTGCCCAACCGTTCAAGCGGCCCTGATAACACAAGCGAAACTCAAATCGATTGGAGGGATGAAATCCGCAACTACATAGCTGAAGGAACACTACCAAGCGACAAATGGGTAGCTCGACGCCTCCGAGCTTGCGCCGCAAAATATGCGATGATGGACAGCCATTTATATATTTGGAGAGCCACGGGCATACTTATGTCCTACCTTGGTAGAGATGAAGCAATGCAAGTCATGCGGAAAATATATGAAGGTCTCAGACTGCCAGAAATTCGTAGCTCGATGCGAAAAGTGTCAATGCCATGCACCCGTAATTCATTGACCAACATAACTTTTACGGACAACCGCGCCGCCTTACCCGTTCATGCGATGGGCAATGGACATTATCGGACCGCTGTACGCATCTCGGTAAAAGAAGTATATTTTGGTCATGACAGACTACTTCACAAAGTGGGTGCAGGCAGAGTCTTACGCAAAGATACAGTCAAAGGAGGTGTAAAATTTCGTATGGAAGTACATAATCTGCTGCCATGGACTCCCGTATGAGATCGTCACGGACAACGGCTCCCTATTCATATCACTCCAATTCGAGGGCTTCTGCACCAAATGGCAAGTTTACTTAAGCAAATCAACTCCTCGATACCCGCAAGGCAATGGTCAAGCAGAAGGTACTAACAAGACTATACTTGATAGATTGAAGAAGCGGTTGGATGTGAAAAAAGAGACCTGGGCGGACGAACTCGATGGTGTCCTTTGGTCACATCGCACGACACCAAAACGATCAACAGGACAAACATCTTTTTCTCTTGCATACGATATGGAAGCCATGGCACCCTCAGAAGTCGGACTCTCAACCATTCGTCGTTCTCAGCTAATCCGTGATCCCAACTAAAACGAACGCATGATGTTCGACAGTCTCGACGCACTCGAGGAAGAACGTGACAAGGCACTCCTCCGTATACAGAACTATCAACAATCCGCACCAAAGTTCTACAACAGGAACGTCAAAAACCGCCCTTTTCCCGTGGGCGATCTCGTCCTCTGCAAAGATTTTGAAAACACGGCCGAGCTCAACGCCGGAAAAATGGGAGCTCACTGGGAAGGTCCATACCTCGTCTCCTAAATAGTACAACCTGGCGTCTATCACCTCCTCACCATGGACAGAACTCCGATTCCACGTTCGTGGACCTCCGCAAACCTAAAAAGGTACTACTACTAGCAAAACTGGCCATTTGTCCGTACCAACACGCCGAACCAATCGTCCGTTTCAACGACCACACAGTCAGAAAAAAAAAAAAAAAAAACCTAACTACGGATGGCTTGATCCTTTTCAAAAAGGTACGTAGGCAGCCTCTCATAAGGCACAGCTATGACAAAAAAAATCATTCCAGATTTCCGTAATCACGTCTCGTCGTCAAAACGACCACGCCTAACGCAATGATGCGCCACACCTTCAAGATAGTAAACGTTTCTCAAACGATACTATTAGCATGTCAGCGTGCAAACATGCTGTTACCTCCGAATTTAACCTCGGGGCTTAAAACTACGCGAGTAACGTTTGTCGTCCTCACATCGTCTCCATGGGCAGGAATATAATTTTTAAAACGCGTTCCTACATGGATGCAGTGGTGAAATAATCCACATCTTTACTTAAGTAACCTAAAAACTTACACTTAAATATTTGAAAGCCGACCCCGATTCGCACCTACTAAGCTAACACGCGCCGAACGGTATAAGCCGAGTCCGCTCGCATGTTCATGTCGACCTAAAAGCACCCACAGGGTAAGCCGGACTCCAGCGCCGCGCCTATAAAAGTACGACGAGCCCCGGCTTTCGTAGTTCATGTAAGCCTTGTCTCTCGGGAAAAACGTATACAGGATAAGCCAAGGGACGCCTTGCTCCATAATAAGTTCCGAGCCAAGCTTAAACGCCAAGGAAACCTGGCCAACAATAAGTCGAGGATAACCTTGCAGGAAGAACCAAGCTCCGCGAGTTGATCATAACTTTCCGTTTCAAAAAATACGCGAACAAACTCGCCTTTGGCACCGCAAGCTAATCATCATAGTGTATTTTCAGAAAAGATTAGCTGAGCTGCAGATCGCGCCAACTCTGAAAATACAAAGTCTAAGCCGAGTCCAACCTCGTAAATCTAACCGAAATCATCGTACAAGACGAGCCCAACCTCACCAATGAATAATCGCAAAGTCATGAAAGTGCGCCCGTCAGCAATCGAGAAAAACATCGGAGAAAACATAGCTCGAAATCTCGAAATTCAACAGAAATCCAATAAAAGGTTCAACACACGAAATACAATCTAACACGCTAACAACGGCTAAAAAGAAAAAAAAAAAAAAAAAAAAAAAACACAAATCTAAACATCGGCATCTTCCATAGGAGCAACGGAAGCTGTTGCGGTGTTAACACTCGCAAACTCAGGGAAAGGTACGAGATCGCCCTCGACAAGCTCGAAAACAGTCTTCTGATCAACTTCCGATTGCCACCTATCTTGCTGCTCCTTCAACTTCATCATCGTGAGAGGGTGAATAACCGTACCCTTGTCGACCAGTTTCTCGAGAAAACCAAGAGTCGCCTTTGCCTGGCCGAGCATAAGTAGTGGATCCCTCATCTCCCGCGTATCGATAATATGTCTACCCATCCTGTCAATACGGTCGCAATACCCGCAGATCTCACCTCTGACCTTCTCCCGCTAAGCAAGTACTGCCTCGGAACGAGAGTCTCTCAGCCTTTTCTGCTCAGAAACAAATTTCACCTCAGATCTATGATATGCTCAAATTATCCTTAGAGCTACTATCTCAAATTAAGAGATCAGTGCAGTACTTAGGGGTCGAATCCACAGAGACTGATGTTCACACAATATATTAGAAGTTTGGATCTTAGCTAAATAGTAAATAACGAAATGTAAAACAAGCAAGCAAAAGTAAAATTTATGAATTCAATATGGAAAAGGCTAGACTTAGAGAAATTCTTCAGGAATTCAGAATTGTTAAACAGATAGACAGTGCAGGGTTGGTTAAGAACCGTTCTTGAACTCAAAACACAAAATTCAAATCAATCAACTTTCGTTGCAGAGATTATTTATGTCTATAACAGTGAATCCCAAAAAAAAATTCGAATTCAACAACCAAAACATGCATTAAATTCAAGTTTGATATGCTCACACGAAATACAATCCAACAAATCATAATCTGAATAAATTGCATTAAAAATAAGAAAATATAAGCAAAGAGAGTTCGAAATCTTCTCTCTACAATGAGTTCTGATCTGTTTCTCCCAAAAACCTCTGAAGTTCAATGCCAAAAGTAAAGATAAGTTCTCCAACTCTAAAAACAACTAATTATACTCTAAAATACGACGGGGACTTGTCTTGCAATTAAGGAAAACTTCTGGGCCACTTTGTAATTCTTCAAAAGTTCTTTAAAACTCGTGTGCAACATGTAATCGCGACGAGTGTCGATCGGCACTAAGGCGCAGTGTCGATCGACACCAACACCCATTGTGGTCTCCGAGTTGCTCTACTCAGCAACAGAATTCTAAATGCCTCCAATAATCCCAATATGCATCCAATGAGTCCAAACCGTACGTGTACCTATAATGATTCGATAAAGACTCAAAAACACCAAAAAGACTCTAAAACAAGACATATCATGGTTAAAAACCGTAAAAACCATGATATATCAACTCTCCCAGACTTAGCCTTTGCTTGCCCTCAAGCAAAACAGAAACATAACCTATGGAAGAAATTTGACAATCGCGGAAACTACCTTTCTCTTAGACCAATGCTTTAAGCATTCAAACCAAATCCATATGCTCAACAGACTAATTCAAATTCAACCACCATGTACTTCTCCGTAGACTTTTCTGTAACCCGAATTCACCCCACAATTCCACAACAGTTTCCATTAGCCTTCATCGCCAGGTCTCATCCATGAAATCAGTGCCAAGAACCTTCTAGATTCATTCCCATTCAATACCATGACAAACCAGCCTATTTGTCACACCTTTTAGAACTCTTTCTCTCCCCCAGACTTGTTTCTTTCTCAATATCTTTTGTGTTGTTTCTCTTTTTTTTTTTATATATATCCTCAAAAGTGTAAGCGAATAATGGTATCATAGGAAATTTTCCTAACCTCGCTTCCAACTTTTGTGTGATCATTCCTTTCAAAGTAAAATAATAATGGGGTCGTTGGAAATTTTCCTATCCCTTCACTTTAAAGAAAATCATATCATCTTTTATGCTTTAAAACACACTTTTTACTGAACAGGGGAGAGGAGTACCATCACTTTTTCTTGGGCTTTTGTTTGTTAGGTAAGAACGAGGAATCAAACTCTATGAACACCAGTTGCATCGATGAAGTAAAAGAAAGAGCTCATATATTAGCTCCGACTTGGGTGGAATCTATTGCAAAATATGGGTCTCTCTGGTTTACTGATCAGCTTTTGGATTTTTCATTAGTCGCATCTGAACTAAATCTGCATCATTAATCACTCAAGCACATAGAATAAGAAGAAAGATCGTAATTTTCTGACCAGTTTTGACTCAATAAAACAAATTTGACTCAATAAATAAAAACAAATAGGTATAAAAAAAACAAACACAACGTCAGCGACTACTTCCCCCAGACTTGAGAATCACTGTTCCCAGTGATACCAAATCAAAAGTTGGTAAAAGAAAGAAAAACCAAATGGAACTAGATGGAAGAATGAAAGTCATGGAGTAACCTATGCTTAGTGTCGAGCGACACCAAACGTTAGTGTCGATCGACACCAAGTGCATATCGTCTGGTGTTAATTGGAAATGTCGGTGTCGAGCGACACCTTCAGATAGTGTCGATCGACAATATGCCTGTAAGCATAAACGATTTCTAGCAAGAAAATCGAGTTGTTGATCTAAATCCAAGAATCACTGTAAACACGCACACACAAATCAAAAGGAATGACATAGAACATCATAAATCCATACATAATCCAAATAGTAGCTGACAAACTGACTCAAAGAAAGAAAAATGACTCAAAAGAAAAGTAAAAATAAGAGAAAAGAAAAAGAACTATGAGAAACCGAAGGACTAATTCTCATCTGTAGCCTCATCATCAGAAGGGGTGGGTGCACGGCGAGAAGGAGCAGAAGACCTGGTCGAGGGACGCACACAGCCACAGCGAGATAACTTGGAGATCGCCTGCCAGATGCTCTGAAAACTATTAGCCACATAGCGCTGAAAGTCTGCGGTCTCCATAGGGATCGCTGGTGTAGGAGGAAGCCCAATGGATGGACCTGCAGCAAGGTCATGAACAGGAGCATCCTTTGCAATAGATGGAGCTGAGCGTGAAGAACTACCCCACCGAACACGAGATGGTGGAGCTGCAGTCAGGAGGCGTGGGTCAGGCTAGAAGCTGAGGAGCAGAGGATCATCTGTAATGGTCGTGAGGCCTCTCTGTGGCAGCTGAATCAGATGTGTCCCCCTAGAATCAGTGAAACATCAAAGCTACTCGGCCTTAATCCACCGAGCACTCTTCAGGTGCTCCTCATCCATGAGAGAGTGCCTAGTAACAATGCTGCAGCTCTCTGTAGCGACCCTAAAGCGCCTAAAGATAGGTGTCAGAAGACTACCTACACTCTCTACCTTATTCCCACGACCCGAAAAAGGCTTAGTCTTCAACGAGACTAGATGATGTGCAAAAACAGCCCCTAAGTTCACATCATCCAACTCAGGCCATTCTAAACCATCAACACACAAATCACCAATAGCATAGTACAGGAGAACCAACTCAGACAATCTCATCTTCCCAGGCTCCGTCTTACACAGAATAGTGTTCCCAAAGAGACAAATAACGTACCTCAGAACAGGATGGCGAACGTCAGATTGTGTAGATGTCTTAGAGTCATAACTCCCATTGCCAAAGTAAGCCCAAAAGGCCTGTGCATCATAGAAGATGGTGGGAAGAGCCACCCCTGTTGGGTCTCTCGAGAAACCATAGAGATCACAGAGATCGCGGAGGGGCAACCTGTAACGCACACCATGGATCAGAAAAGTAAGCGTACCTTCCTGCGCGTTCTTCATGATCTCATTCGTGTAGTAGACACGAACAGTGGCGAGCAACTGGCGAACCAAATCGGGAAACAGGTAGTACTGTTTAGTCGCTATGGTGCCTAAACCCATCTTCTTCAACAATCTCAGAACATCCTCTCTAATACCCATCCGTCTCAGAGCAACTATATCCGCCACCCTAGTCAGTCTAATCTCAACATCCAGCCAAGCGTTGTAAAACAGAGAGTCATAATCATCCCAATCCTCAGAAATCTCTCTGTAAACACACTCATCACTTTCAACCTCCTCTTTCGGGGATTTTTCCCAAATCCTCTGTGAATGATTCTCCTACCTTCTAAGCTAGGCCATGGAGGATGAGATTGAGGAGTTACCTGTGGAGATAGAGGCTGCGGCGGCGACGGCGAACCGGAGGAGGCGGTGGCTCGCAAAGAAGAAGCTTCACCGGCGGATCTGTTTTGCTTCCTACGTGATTCCATGGTCACAGATCGAGAGAATGGAGAGTGGAATCAGATTGGCCGTGAATTTTCGATCAAAATGGTATCTGAAATCGCCCAAATCGCACAAAAATCACAAAAGTTAGAGAGGTTTTAAGGTTATGAAATCGATTTTGGGTTTATGATGCTCGACACTGGGTTTATACACTTATGGTGTCGAGCGACACCATTGACTGGTGTCGATCGAGACCAACATCACTAGTCATCAATGAGATAATCTGACGGTGTCGATCGACACCAAGTGAGGGTGTCGGTCGACACTGAGACCATGGTTCGACAAAACTCAATTGAAATAAATGAAAACTAAATGGAATAAAATAAAAGCAACAGAAATATGATACAGAGTTACCACAGTGGATTGTCTCCCACTCAGCGCTTGTTTTGAATCATTAGCTTGACTTGGTAGTTGATTAAGCAGAGGGTGCATCGTCCAAACGGATAATGTGTCCGTCTGGTATTTCGGCATTCGCCCAGTAATGTTTCATCCTTTGTCCATTCACAGTAAACTCCTTGCCGTCAGAGTTCGTTAGAACTACAGCACCATATGGTCTAACCTCCTTGATGGTGAAAGGACCTGACCAACGAGAACGCAATTTTCTAGAAAATAGAGTTAAACGAGAGTTGTACAGAAGTACCTGATCATTCGGTTCGAATTTCTTGGAGATAAATTTCTTATCATGATATGCCTTTGTTCTCTCCTTGTACAGCTTAGAGTTCTCATGAGCATGGAATCTGATCTCATCCAACTAGTTTAGCTGAACCATTCTCTTTTCCGCAGCAGATCTAAAGTCGAAATTCATCATCTTAACAATCCAGGTTGCCTTGTGCTCTAATTCCACTGGAAGGTGACAAGCTTTTCCATAGAGCAGAACAAACAGTGTGGTGCCCAATGGAGTCTTGAAAGCTATCCTGTAGGCCCAAAGTGCATCATCCAACTTGGCGGACCAATCCTTCCTTGTCTTGTTCACTGTCTTTTCCAGAATCTCCTTGATCTGCCTATTGGACACTTCCACCTGTGCACTTGTCTGAGGATGATAAGGGGTAGCAACGCGATGATGTACCCCGTGCTTCTTCAGCAGCTTCTCAAAGACCCTGTTGATGAAGTGTAAACCACCATCACTGATCATAATTCGAGGAACTCCAAAGCGGGGAAAGATAATGGACTTAAACAGCTTAAGAACCACCGCATAATCATTCTTAGGACTAGCAATAGTTTCCACCAACTTTGATACATAATCAACAGCCACCAAAATGTACTTGTTCCCGAAAGATGAGGGAAAAAGACCCATGAAGTCAATGCCCCAGCAATCAAAGACTTCAACCTCGAGGATGAAGATTTGTGGCATCTCATGTCGTTTGCTGATCTTTCCTCTGCGCTGACAGACATCACATGTGGAGATGAATGCATGAGCATTTTTGAACATTGTAGGCCACCAAAACCCTGCTTGAAGAACTTTGGATACTGTCTTGAAGGTAGCGAAGTGTCCCACATATTCAGACCCATGACAGTGAAACAGCACATCTAAAACTTCAGATTCTGCAATGCATCTTCTGTAAACCCCGTCAAAATAGTGCTTATACAGGTAAGGCTCATCCCAGTAGAATCGCCTAAGCTCGCGCAAGAACTTCTTCTTAGCATACCCCTGGAAGTTATCTGGCTCATCATCTGCAGCAAGGTAGTTGGCAATATCAGCGTACCATGGACGAGTCGGAACAGCAACAGAAGCTATGTATCCTTCACGAACAATCTTCGGAGCTTCTCCCGATGGGTGTCGATCGACACTGGAAGTGGTGTCGATCGACACCAAAGCCATGTGTCAATTGCTTGTGTCGAGTGTACCATCGCTTGATCGATAATCGTCCGTCTCGATGTATGTGGTATCGATCGACACCCTGTCGGTGTCGAGCGACACACTGACCGATCCATAAGTATTCTGAAGATTTTGTCGCAAGAAAGCCTGTAGATATTGCTGAAATCCGGTTTCTACCAAGTTGATGGTTTCCTCAGGTAGAGAATCATGAATAGGAACACCATCATCAATCCGAATCCTTGAGAGATAATCAGCAACACCATTCTCAACCCCTTTCTTGTCCCTGACTTCGATGTCAAATTTCTGGAGTAGAAGAATCCATCTCAACAATCTCGGCTTAGCATCCTTTTTCTGCATCAAGTATTTGAGAGTAGAGTGATCTGTATGGACAATCACCTTAGATCCTACCAGGTAGGTACGAAACTTCTCGAAAACAAACACGACAGCCAACAACTCCTTTTCTGTTGTTGCATAATTCCTTTGTGCGTCATCGAGTGTTCTGTTTGCATAGTAGATTGCATGAAGTTTCTTGTCTTTCTTCAGTCCAAGAACAGCTCCAACTGCGAAATCGCTACCATCACACATTACCTCAAAAGGTAGACTCCAATCTGGAGGTTGGACAATGGGAGCACACACTAATGCTTGCTTGATCTGCTCGAATGCTGAGAGACAATCAGCATCAAACTCAAATTGAACATCTTTATAGAACAAAGCAGTTAGTGGCCTGGCGATCTTGCTGAAATCCTTGATGTATCTTCTGTAAAAACCTGCATGTCCCAGAAAACTCCTCACTGATTTTAAGAGCTTGGAGGTGGTAAACTCGTCATTACCTTAATCTTAGCGTGGTCAACCTCTATCCCAACTTCTGAAACCCGGTGCCCAAGCACAATACCATCGCGGACCATAAAGTGACACTTCTCCCAATTCAGAACCAAATGTTTCTCTTCGCACCTAGCAAGCACTTTGCACAAGTTATCTAAGCAGTCCTTAAATGAAGACCCATAAACTGAAAAGTCATCCATAAAGACCTCCATTTAGTCTTCGATCATGTCAGTGAAGATCGACATCATACACCGCTGAAAGGTTGCAGGACCATTACAAAGTCCAAATGGCATTCTGCGATATGCAAAAGTGCCATAGGGACAAGTAAAACTAGTTTTCTCCTGGTCATCGGGATGGATTAGAATCTGAAAGAACCCTGAGTATCCATCAAGAAAGCAGTAGTCCGAGTGACTTGCTAACCTTTCCAGCATCTGATCAATGAAAGGCAGAGGAAAATGGTCTTTCCTAGTTGTAGCATTCAGCTTCCTGTAGTCAATAAATATTCTGTGCCCTGTGACTGTTCTTGTAGGGATCAGTTTAACCACTGTAACCCCTCCTTTCTTAGGAACCCCATGTACTGGACTGACCCAATTGCTGTCTGAAATAGGATATAGATGATACCAGCTTCCAGCAATTTCATGATCTCTTTCTTAACAACCTCTTTCAGATTCGGATTCAGCCTCCTCTGATGCTCAACTGATGACTTTGTCTCATCCTCAAGGTAGATCCGATGCATGCACAAATCTGGAGAGATACCTGCAATATCATTAAACGAATAGCCAAGAGCCTTGCAAAACTTGCACAGCTTACTTAGCAGTAAAGTGAGCTCTGCGTTGTTTAAAGAAGCATTCACAACAACAGGGTAAGAAGAGTTTTCACCAAGAAAAACTTACCTTAACCCTGTAGGGAGTTGCTTGAGATCAACCTTAGGAGTTTTCTCTGCACTTCAATCACTAACGGGAGCAGCCTTTTCAGAAGTTGCAATAGACTCCACTGTACCAACCAGCTGCATCATCTGTTCACTCGCATCCATTAGCCTGACATACCCAGCAGCAATGTCGTCTAGATGCTCTGTTTCCTGTAGGAGTGATCAAAGCCCTTTCTAGAGGGTCCTCAGGATGCATTCCGTGGAAAATCTCCTGAGCAAGATTAGAAAGTGTATCCACATAGAAGGTCTGGCCATCAATAGTAAGTCTTTTGACCAGCTTATCCATATCAAAGTTCATCACCAAGTCTCCCACATTCAGACCAATCCGTCCTTTCCTTACATCAATGATGGTACCAACTGTAGCTAATAAAGGTCTTCTCAAAATCAGAAGATCCTTAGGTTCTTCCTCATATTGCAGAATCACGAAGTCAGTGGGAATGAGACATTCTCCTATCTTTATCGGAACATCCTCCAGTACACCATCCGGATTGCGAACAGATCGATCAGCAAGTATAAGCGTGATCCGGGTTGATTGGAAATCGGTCATCCCAAAATTGACTGTAACTGATCGAGGCATTAAATTGACACTAGAACCTAAATCACACAAAGAACGTACAAACCTGTTAGAGAAGATGTTGCAGTCCAACACAAAGCTTCCAGGGTCTGGTAGTTTTTCCGGAATCTTGTTCTGGATAACAACGCTGACATGTGCAGAGATCATCATCACACTTTGCTCAACATTCAGATCCTTAGTCACCATCCGCTTCAAATACAGTCTGATTACAGGAAAAGTCTTCACTGCATCAATCAAAGAAATCTCAACAATGAGCTTATCCATCATGGCCTTGCATATGGCATCTTCCAACTCCTGCTTAGACTTCCTAAGGTTCTTAGGATAAGGAACCTTGGGCTTGTATACCCGTTCTGCGACTTGAGGAGGAATGTCGATCGATTTTCGAAGTGATCGCTCAGGGTGTCGAGCGACACCAGTATGGTGTCGATCAACACTGCTAGTTGGCATCGACACCTCAGTGTCGATCATGGTCGATTCTGATCCGTCAGACGTAGAATTTTCTTTAGCTTCTGGAAGGTGTCGACCGACACCCTGGTGGTATCGGTCGACACTAAGAGCATGTGTTGAGTCCTTGGTGTCGACTGTGGTCGATTTCTCTCTGTCATACGTCAATTTCTCAGAAATTTTGACCGGTGTCGATCGACACATAGGAGTGGTGTCGACCGACACTGGTAGTTGTTCACCGGACTCATCATCATCTACATCTACCAACTCTTGGAGTTCTTCTGTTGTGAGAGGCATCAACACTAGTTGAAGGGTCTCTCCACTTCTCAATGAGATGGCATTATAGCGATGCTTAGGATTTGCATTAGTTCTTCCAGGAAGGAATCCTTCTTGTCGCTTCATAGACCCAGCAGTCTGAGCAACTTGAGTATCCAGCTTCTTAACATGGGTGCTTAAAGCTTCAAACTTTCCATTCAAGTCAGTGTATAAAGCATCAATCTTCCCATTGAAGTCTACTGTAATCTTCTGTTGACCTTCCAGAATCTGCTCTAACATGGATTTAACATCGCTCTCTGGAGTCTGCAGAGGAGGTTTCTGGTATGAGGAATTGCTATAGCTTCTAGTGAAGCTGCTGTTCGGATAAGTCTTCTGATAGTCTAGCCTTGGAGCATAAGCTGAAGAGTTCTGATTACCGCTTCCACTGTAGCCTCTATTCCCTTGATAGTTACCGTACCTCTGACCCTAAAACCCATCCTGATTAACAAACTGCACTTATTCTTCAGATCTTCCATCTGGCTCAAATGTCTCAACCTCGGCAACAAAGTGAACACAAGGAGGTTGTGAACTGAATCTAACTTGGCCTTGACCTCAGCAATCTGACCACCTTCAGAGTTTTCTGCTAGCTTTTTCCTCTCAAAATCAGCATTTTTCGTGCTGTTGCTCGAACCTAAGTTCTTGATCAAAGTGACTGCATCCTCAGGATATCTGGTGTTGAAGTTGCCATTACTCGCAGCATCCAGAGCCATCTGATACCTCCAATCCACGCCTCTGAAGAAAATGCCCAACAGCTGAACCTCACTAAACCCATAAGCTCTGAATCGCACCCAAGCAGCCTTGGATGCTTCAGCAGGTTATTGAGAAAAAGTAGAGATCTTTGTTCTCGTATCCTCTGACCGTGCATCACCATAGAAGTTGTTCAAAGATGCATTCTTGGTCTCCCACCAAGTTGACAGAGATCCTGGCTTCAATTACTTGAGCCAGTAAGCTGCTTCCCCACCAAGAGAGTAAGGGAAGAGTTTGCAGAAGAGGAAATCAGTAGAGACCCCATTAGCCTTAATGCTTGTAACGAGATCCTCAATCCTCTCAACATGATCTATGGGTTGTTCATGAGGAAGACCATGGAAAGGATGCTGTCCCACAAGAGTGAAGTATGCGGGTTTCAGCTCGAAATCGTTCCTCTGAAAGGGTAGAGGAATGATCGCAGATCGATTCGCATAGAACTTATCTGGCCTGTTGTAGTCTCCTAGTGTCCTACCACGACCAGCAGCAGCAGCAGCAGCCTGCACATCCGGAGCTTCAATGGCAGGTGGGTGTCGAGCGATACCCTGTTGGTGTCGATCGACACCAATGGTGGGTTGGGCATCACATTGCCCTCAGCATCAAGTTTCTGGCCCTGCTCGTTACGCACGTGGCCCTTTTGATCACATAGTACCCCAGCTTCATCTCTTACCAACACAACGAAGTTATCCATAGCAGCTAGCTTCTTTGCCTTCTTGTTCGTTCGTTCGATTATTGCTATGTCCTGATTGGAAGGGTTGGCAAGCTGAAGATCCTTGTTGCTCCTGGTTTTGCGATTAAGCATAAACCTGAAACATAAAGAGAAAAGAAAAACGTAAGTAAATAAGTAACAAAAGAATTTAGACTAAAATCTAACTGAAATCTGATGGTGAAACAAGAGCCCCGGCAACGGCGCCAAAATTTGATATGCTCAAATTATCCCTAGAGCTACTCTCTCAAATTAAGAGATCAGTGCAGTACTTAGGGGTCGAATCCACAAAGACTGATGTTCACACAATATATTAGAAGTTTGGATCTTAGCTAAATAGTAAATAACGAAATGTAAAACAAGCAAGCAAAAGTAAAATTTATGAATTCAATATGGAAAAGGCTAGACTTAGGAAAATTCTTGAGGAATTCAGAATTGTTAAACAGATAAACAGTGCAGGGTTGGTTAAGAACCGTTCTTGAACTCAAAACACAAAATTCAAATCAATCAACTTTCGTTGCAGAGATTATCTATGTCTATAACAGTGAATCCCAAATTTCTTTGCGAATTCAACAATCAAAACATGTATTAAATTCAAGTTTGATATGCTCACAAAATCCCTAAATCAAATGTCTTTGCAGATAGGTATTTTGCTCATCAAGGTTTAATTCAGGGAATTGGCAATACTTTCGTGTCTATCAATCGTCCTATGATCTAAATTCCAGGTGATCAGTCTAGAATCAGCATTAATCTCAACCTAGATGAAGAACCATGTAATGACCCTAACAGATCTATCCAATTCAACAATTCATCCTAACCCTAGAAAAACCCTAAATCTAACAGGTGGATTACTCAGACATCATCAAAGCAAAACAAATCATAATCTGAATAAATTGCATTAAAAATAAGAAAATATAAACAAAGGGAGTTCGAAATCTTCTCTCTACAATGAGTTCTAATCTGTTTCTCCCAAAAAGCTCTTAAGTTCAATGCCAAAAGTAAAGATAAGTTCTCCAACTCTAAAAACAACTAATTATACTCTAAAATACATCAGGGACTTGTCTTGCAATTAGGGAAAACTTCTGGGCCACTTTGTAATTCTTCAAAAGTTCTTTAAAACTCGTGTGCAACATGTAATTGCGACGAGTGTCGATCGACACTAAGGTGCAGTGTCGATTGACACCAACACCCATTGTGGTCTCCGAGTTGCTCTTCTCAGCAACAGAATGCTAAAAGCCTCCAATAATCCCAATATGCATCCAATGAGTCCAAACCGTACATGTACCTACAATGACTCGATAAAGAATCAAAAACACCAAAAAGACTCTAAAACAAGACTTATATCATGGTTAAAAACCATAAAAACCATGATATATCAATCTACCGGATGAAACCCGAAGCTCCTTGATCTGATCTTCGAAACGGACGATCCTGCCTTGATTATACTGTATTTTTTCGTTCGTGTCGTAACCTCCTATTGAGAAGACTCCAGATCGCTCGTAAGTGTTCTGATCCGATCCTCGTATGTACCAACAAGACGGTTACCTGCGCTCGTCGACTAAAACAAACAAACTCATAAAAAAGAATGAGATAATGGCAGAACGGTACGACCAAAACTAATACGAACCTGAAACTGTTTGGAAGCCCATTCACGGTAAGCGTCTCTCCCGAAAAGAGAATCGACAGGCGGAAAGGTAGCAGAATCCTTGCGGATCTTGCTGGCAAGATCGCCACAAGCAACATTGTTCGTCGAGAACACGTCATTAGCCCCCTTATACTCAAAGAGAAATGAGTGATCAACGCTAGCAGAATCCCTAGGACAATGAGGATCCATACAACCCCTAGCGCCAGAGGATCCCCCCGGAGGACTCCCGCGTTAAATTCTCTTATGCGAACCACCAACGATGGATGGAGGAGCACTCGGAGTTCTGTCTACCGCAACCTTCTTCATCGCACGAGCGGCCGCCACATCCGAAGATCTAGGCCGACGTGTCGTTGCCGAATCGGCTACATGTCCATCATCTCCTACCTGGACCTGAGTCTCAATAGCAATCACCGAGGGACCGAAAGCGCTAGGTGGCACAACATCCTCATCATAAAAATCAACGAAATTTGGAATCTGACATTCGGGTCTTCTCATCCAAAGGCACGAAGGAGAACCTACAAAATATCCACGTATAAAATAACAAATACGAAGAAAGAGCTACGACAGCAATAACGAAAACTCACAAGTCAAGTAATGCTCTAATACTTCCGGCCACCGCAAAGTGCCTTTCTCTTTGATTCTCGCAAAATCTTCTCGAATGCTGTGTGGAAGCTCGCGCGATCGAATGACGGGTTCTACAAGCAAACAATAATGGGTTAGAAATCAAAACAAAGTCCAACTTCAAAAAAAAAAAACAGAACCAAGTAAGAGCTACCAAGAGACAAATTCCATCCAAAAGCAATTGGCGAATTAAAATCCTCCACTGAGAACTCGCTAACCCTCACGAAAAATTAAAATCGCCGCCAATCACGAATCTTACTCTTGGCTCCATTATAGATTTTGAAGCCCGGCCTGGACCTAACAGTGCATATCCCCGTGTTATCACGCACCCGCGTGAAAGTCGTCGCCAGCTCTAAGTGATCAACGCCTAACTCGATTCTCTCACTAGCACCCAGAATCGTGAGACCAATCGCATTCCGATCGAAGAAACAGTAAGCTGAGATAATGCGATGGTACGCCTCGCACAATAGAGTATAAGGAACTTGGGAAGTGGAAACCAAAGTCCACACTCAATAAAAAACGACTCATACACGCAAACGCACCCGTCACGAGGAGTCCAAGGACGCTCATGCGGCTTCGGCTTATAGAACTCCACATCTCCGACCACATGGCATTGATCGAGCACATCAGACAAAGAATCCCTGGTACATAATGAAGACCCGAGATTGCACGGAGTAAGAGCATCTCCAAAACCGCCATCAACCGACTGTACAACCGGATCAGTTACTTCGATCGTCACAAGACGACGTCTCCGCTGAAACCGTGTTTCAGATTTAGTACTCAATCCCATAATGATCGGTTTCGTGACATCTTCAACCGGCACGTTCTCCGCACCCCTTTCAAAATCTCTAAGACGGTCGATGGATTTCACAACGCTGCATCTAACGACAGGAAGATCCACCAAAAGCTCATCCAACTCTCCGATTTCATCCTCAGAATCCTCGAGATTCTCGCCAGAATCGTATCCCACGAACAAATTAGTACGAGCGTTTTCATCCAAATCGTCTATACTAAATGACAAACCACCGTGTCCAAGATGATTCTATTCAGCAGAATCGTCTGAACCATCTCCCGAGGAAAAATCTGACCTAGACATAGTCTCGCGCGGCAAGCCGGTCACGGCGACAGTAAGAATCAGTCACGGAGGCGACGAGACTCGGTCGCGGCAAAAGCAATCCATGGTGGCAGCGGCAAGAAAATGCTCGCAGCAAAACGATCTCCGCGACGGCAAAAAGCAATCCTCGGCGGCACGATCCCGCGACGACAAGATAGCCGCGGCGCAAAGGGGATCCGCGGCGGCAAGAAAGAACCAACGACGGCAAGAGATCTCGGCGATAAAAGATAGCTCGCGACGGCACAAGGATTCCACGGCGGCAAGACTCGCGACGGCACAAGGATCCCACGGCGGCAAAGGATAAAGATCTCGGCGACAAGAGTATCCCACGGCGGCAAGACTCGGCGACGGCACAAGACACCCACGACGGTGACAACACACCCTCGACGGCACAAGATAATCCACGGCAGGAACGAATCCCCACAGCAACAACGATAAACCGCGATCCAAAAACCGGATCCACGACGGCAGCTACTCACAGCAGCAAGCAGATTCTCAGCGACAACAAATCCTCGGCGGCAACGATAAACCACGGCGGCAACGACAAAACCACGGGGGCTCAACAAATTCCAAGGCGGCGGCGACAGCTCACTGCGGCGGTAACACGACGACAAGAGATCTTGTAAAACGCGGTGGTGATATAATTCGATGGAGGCAACCAAAAGTACAATATAGAAACCAAAAGAAAATGAAGAGGATTACCTTAGACAAAAGGAAGAGAAGAGACAACAACAAAAAAATGGTGAAAGAGACTATTTATATCAAGAAAAAATTAGGGTTTTCAAGTTTTGACCGCCAATTCTCAAAAAACGTGTTCAAATTACTATTCACTCAGACGAATTCCACGCTCCTCTATAAGCGTGCCTACGGTACCAGTCTCCTATATAAGCTCTGCGCTCTTCGAAAGACGTGTGATAAACACTATTCCTACTGTAAAGCACTATTTCTTCTGTAAAATCACTATTCCTTCTGTAAGGAACCGTCTCTTCTGTACGAGCTCCGTGCTCCCAGATAAGCGTGTCCATGGCAGCAATCTTCTACATAAGCTCCGCACTCCCCGATAAGCGTGACCACAGTACCAACCTCCATGCTCCCAAACATACGTCCCATCTCTTAGACAACGCAATACTACGTTTTTCTTACATCAAGAACAAACACGCGTCCGATTTAAGGACCACGCTCGACAAACTCGAGCAAACTCGTATTTACCAAACTAAGGGGGGGATTATTGTAGGATATGGGCTTGGGCCAAGTCCGTTACTATTTGGGCCCTAACTCAAGCCCATTACTATTTGGGCCCGAACAGAAGCCCGAGACACTAACATGTTTTTGTACTCACAAAAGCGTCCCGTTAGGCTAGAGACGGGAAATTACAGAAGACCCAGGAAAACCCGCACCTTAAAAACTTCTCTATAAATAGAGGAAGAAGCTATTGAGAAGGGGTTCGAAAATTCTGGAAAGAAACTTACAGAGAAAAACCTCTCAACAGAACGTATAATAATACGAATTGTATGTAAGTTGGAAATTGTTTTCTACTTCGTACTTTCGTGCTTATTGTCTACTTCTGTAATCATCGATATCACATCGTTAATAAAAGCTTTCATTCCGTGTGATTCTCAAATATATTCGTATTAATTATCGTTGCAACCTCGGTACGAACAGATGGTAGTTATGATCCAATATCATTTCTACTTCTAACTTTGCACCAACGATGTGGAAAGAACAAAAGCATGAGAGGCGTAATCGTTACGTAGATAGACTCATCAATAGTAGAAACGATAAAACTAATTCTATTAAGAGAATAAAATTACATAGGTATCCTCCCGACAATTGGCCAAATCGGAGCAAAGAAGAGTTTGGTATATCAGCTGAGTCAAAGGCATCCATGGATTAAGCATAGATTAAGTAGCTAGCCCCTAACCAAAATCCTACATCGAGAGTCAAAAATGACTAAGAACTGACAAAATGTAAATGAGATAGGTTTTCTCAAGAGTGTGTGTTGCAAACATATATCTTGCCATAATTTCCTCAAATATGATCAAAAGTCTTTGAAGATTTGTGCAGCAATCGGGGAAGAACCAAAAAGTTGCGCTATCATGTGATTTTTCCACATCTATAATTCATTGAAGATAACCAAGGTATGGGCTTTTAGTTTTGGAAATTCATCTTTTGTAAAAGTCAACGGTGCCACTTTATTTGAATTTTGAAAAGCTTACTTGTAACATTTCGGTTCGAGGAAATATATTATTGCATATGGAGAGGTTTAAAAAACATTATTTGGTCATCTATGTCATTAAAGTGCGCTTATTTTTTCGGTCAACTATCCTAAGAGACTCCACAGTTAAGCGTGCTTAATTTCATGGAATTTTCTCTGAAGACCGTGTGGTAGTCGACAATTCTCATAATTGCCTATCCAGCCTTACTCCTATGGACCATCTTCGACTGGTTTCACCAAGTTTTGGGCTCATTAGGTGATCGATTACAGATCACGACCAATTTGTATAGGGATGGTCGACTTCCTTCTTCTAAGTCTGATACTCGATCAGCGACAGACTCCCTTAACTCCCTTGAGTCGGTCTACTTAACTCCTCCAAATGGACTCAATAACCTAAGTCATGCACGTCCCTCACTGAAGCACGACAACTTGTCCCAGTCAGAATGGCGCCGCAGAAATTTGTCGTACTTCAGTGATGGATGTGCAGGACTCAGGTTGTTGAGTCCATTCGGAGGAGTTAAGCAAACCGATTCAGGGGAGTTCAGGGAGTCTGTCGCTGATCGAGTTTCAGACTTAAAGAGAAGAGAGTTGACCATCCCTTCACAAACTGGTCGTGATCTAGAGCCGATCAGCTTATGAGCCCAAGGCAAGGCAAAACCAGTCGAAGATGGTCCATAGGTTGGGTCGGCAATTATGGAGATTGTCGACCGCCGCACGTTTTTCTGAGAAAAACCCGTGACAGTTGGTATCAGAGCCAGGTATCGTTGTGTCATGTTTGCGCCCAGCGTCCGTAACGAGATGGGTTGGCAGAGAATCTCGTTCGGTGGCGAAATAATGGTCGAGGGTAAGGTGTCTAAAAGAACGAGGCGAGGTAGCGAGTCATCGAACCAAGTGGGGTTAGAGTAATCCAACAATGATACAACATATGATCTTGAGGGTTTTTCCCATGCACGAGAGCGTGCACATTGATGGGTGGGGGAGAATGTCACGACACGTTTTATTGGAACGGTTTGTGATTGTCGCGTTGCTTCTGCTAGGCCATTCCGACTGGGGCAGATTATCGTACTTCAGTGAGGGACGTGCATGACTCAGGTTATTGAGTTCCTTCAGAGGAGTTAGGTAGACCAACTAAGGGGAGTTCAGGGAGTTTGTTGCTTATCGAGTATAAGACTTAGAAGAAGAAAGTCGACAATCTTGTACAAAATGGTACTGATCTAGAGCCAATCACATGCTGAGCCCAAAACAAGGCAAAACCAGTCGAAGATGGTCCATAGGAGGAAAGATGGGTCGGCAATTGTGGGGATTGTCTATCGCTGCACGGTCTACTGAGAAAAGACCGTGACAGTTGGTATCAGGGCCAGATTTGTTGTGTCTTGTCTGCGCCCAGCGCCCGTAATGAGATGGGTAGACAGAAAAACTTATTCGGTGGCAAAATAATGGTCGAGGGCGAGGTGTCTAAAAGACCGAGGTGAGGTGCCGAGTCATCAAATCGAGTGGGGGTAGAGTAACTCCATAAATGACACAACGTACGATCTTGAGGATTCTTCCCATGCTCGAGGGCGTGCACATTGATGGGTGGAGGAGAATGTCACGACCCGTTTTATTGGGACGGTTCGTGACTTTTGCGTTGCTTCTACGGGGCCATTCTGACTGGGGCAGGTTGTCGTACTTCATTGAGGGACGTGCATGACTTAGGTTGTTGAGTGCCTTCAAAGGAGTTAGGCAGACCGACTTAGGGGAGTTCAGGAAGTCTGTCGCTGATCAAGTATCAGACTTAGAAGAAGGGATTCAACCATCTCTGCATAAACTGATCGTGATCTGGAGCCGATCACGTGATGAGCCCAAGTCAGGGTAAAACCAGTCGAAGATGGTCCATAGGAGGAAGGTTAGGTGGGCAAATGTGGGGATTGTCGATCGACGTACGGTCTTCTGAGAAAAGCCTGTGACATTAAGCTAGGAGAATTTTATGATGGATGACATACCGGAAAGTGATTGTCGGTATCGTGCGAATGAGGACAAAATATGGAGAAAAATCACGTGGTAATTTGTAAGGTCGGTAAACAAATTTTTCGATTCTACCAAACATGGCGTACCGGACAAGGGTGATTCCATAGACCGAGAAATAACGTAAAGCCCACTGAAAAATAGCGGTTAAAGAGTTACATTATTTAAATTTTCAAGCCCATAAAAACGTCGCTGGAGCTTCCACAGACAAATGAGAAAAAAAAAAAAAACCTATATATCTTGTTCAAATAACAATAGAGAGGAAGCCAAAACAGTAGATAACGACGCAAGAGAATTCATATCCGAATAATCCAAGAACAAAATGATTTAAAGCACCTCTTGGTACCGAAACATATTTACAAGAAAAAACAAAGAGAGGTCAAGGAGAAAAAAGAAATGCTCACCAGTCATGATGTTAACCTATGGTGAAAACCAACTCTCAAATATGAATTCTCTCACGAATTTTGATATCGTACAAAGAAGCAAAAAACCATCAATTCATAGTTTTGATAATAATGTAATCAACAAACAAAGATAATGTATGCAGTATACATCAATATCATCATAACAATAGCTTAATTAAACTAATTATTCAAATGGTGGAGAGTAAGATGACATAAAATTTGCGATTTCAGTTTGAATTTAAGATAGAAATTGATGTTTTGAAAATTGGGTATTTAAAGTTTTCGGATCTGGAACCAAAAATTTTGACTAATAAATTAAATTATATGAATCATCTTCGAATCTAATTTACATATTATTTTAAATATATATATATATATATATATCATTTTATACTATACATACATATATAATATATTAGAAATAGAAGAAATTTGGTATATATTCTTGTGAATGCTAATATCTTAAATATATTTAAATTTTTTTTGTTTTTTCAACATTAAAATTATTATTTTACTGTAAACCATTTTAAATGAAAAATATTGTGCATCGTAATTTTTTAATATTTTAATTTAGTACTAATTTTTAATATATTTTAGCTGTTTTGTATCGATTCGAATCTGGAGGTGCATACGTATAAATATTATGTGTTTAGACATATTTGATTCCGGATAGTTGCCCTTTTGATCAAATGGATTCGAATCCAATTCTAGATATCCTACGTTTCACAAGCACAAGCACATGCAAAAATTCACGAGACTCGAAACATTTCAAATCCACCGACTAGTAAGTAATGCTATCGGCCTTTTAAATAGTTTCACAGAACAATAAAAGATTATTTTCTATGGTCTGACTTAAGATATAGTATATTTTAGATGAATAGATCAAGTAACACGAGGACGTCAAAACAGAACAAGCCTACAAATGAAGAAAATAAAAGCAGCCAACGAAACCACATGGGAAACAGATCCACCCGGAGCCTCACCAATTTCCACCGACACTAATTTTTTCATAAAATAAAACAGGTTTTTTTAAGGATTACACTGGCAATAGATAAATCGCTAAGAAAATTTTAACAGTAAGAAATATAGACAGAAAATACGTATATAATTTTTTTTGTCAGAAATATGTTCATAATTAAGACTAAAAATAATGATAATTATTTGTTATAAGTTAAGTATCGTTCACGATTTTTTACATATATCGAAAAGACAAAAGACAATTAAATTTGTATTTATTTCATTTATTAATATATTATATCATTTTTATTGATTAATTTAATGTTAGGATAAAGCTAAAAAAATTATTAAAAATCTGTATTGAAATATAAAACGATACTAAATATAAAAGAGAGGGAGTAGGTCATAACAGTAATTAAAAAAATAAAAAATTCTAATACTTTTTCGTATGATTAGTAACAAAACCATACACTCTTTAATTTTTTTGGGGTGATTAAATTTTGGAACACACTGTGCTTCCTTTTTACTCTTAAAGACCTTTACTGCATTGACAACAGTCCCCATGTTTATTATGAATTACATTGATCAATTTAATTTGAAATTTAAAGTTTAAACCACTTACCTACTCAACTTGCACACTAATTATAGGATGATAAGGAAGTATATTCAAATGAAGAAATAACGTAGAACAGTACAACAAACTGGTAAATTACAACGAAATAGTACTAGTTATCATCAACAAACATTTAGATACTAAAAATTCTGAGTCATGGTTATAAAAGTCAATGCTGTTTTACGAAGTTAATTTATACTTGGATTCACTAGTTTTATTTTCTTGAAAAATAAGAACTCAATTCTTCTTCGTGTTCTAAGTCAACGCAGTAAATTCATCATTTTTTTACTTGTATTCAAATATTTATCATTTTTCTTTGTTGGGCCAAGTTTATGAACTCTTCCGTCGACGCACTTAAATTTACATAAGTGTGTCCACTCATATCACTTACTCTCTCTTCCTCACTCTCACATTCTCCCTCTCACTTTCTCTCTCTCTCTCTCTCCACAAGAAACGCCGTTGCTCATTAAAAATGATGGCGGTGGGCAGATCCGGAGGCACCGTCCTATTGCTCTGCCTATCATTCTTGGCCGCGGTCACCGCCGAGAGTCCATACCGATTCTTTGACTGGAATGTAACTTATGGTGACATATACCCACTCGGTGTTCGTCAGCAGGTTTTCATTTTCTACTTCACCCACATTCACGTTATTAACACAAAAAAAAAGAACTCTTTGTTTAATCTCTTTACGTACAAACTACATATTACTTCTCCAAAAAAAAGAAAAAAACAACAACATATATCTTCCTAATCTTTTTTTGTTCATATAAGTGTATCATTTGTGTATATGTGCAAATCAATAGTTTATCAAATAAGTGACTATTTATTTTTCACACTGTGACAATGAAGGTTATAATTAGATCCGGTGAATTGAATCAATCGATGATGCTAATTCTTATTATTATTTTTGTTTTAATTTGGTATGGAAAAAATAGGGAATATTGATTAATGGGCAATTTCCGGGGCCGGACATTCACAGTGTGACAAACGACAATCTCATCATTAACGTGCACAACAGCTTAGACGAGCCTTTCTTAATCTCATGGTAACATCTCTTTTTCGTTTATTTGGAACTACTACTTTGTCCTCTTTGCCTTCTGTGGTTTGACTTGTCGAAGTTGAACATATATATATATATATATATATATATATATTTTCAGTCTCAAATTGAAGGTTATATGGAATAGAGCATTTCTCTTACACAAAAAATAAGAGATTTTTAACATTAAATATAATAAAATTTAAGAAAATCAGAGTGAATACGAGAGCTCTGTGTTTTTAGAAAGACATTTTTGCTGAGAATGAATAGTGTTAAATTATACTTAAGACACCATTACAAATTTACCAATGTGGATGGTCATGATAACAAAAAAAGAAAACATTTATTTATTTTTTTTTCTTTTTTTTCCATTTTTCATCAAAAGTTTTCGACTCTATTTCGAATAACCTAAACCAAATTAAAAGTTGTCATTTGTTAAACTTTATCTGAGATTATCTACTATCATCTCCGATTCACTTAGATCTATGTAATATGTCAACTTTAGGGATTTTGATATTTAATTTATAATTGTTAGATCACGGAAATCACGGATAGAAAATTCATGAATACATTGATGCAGAGAAAGGCTGATCTAGGAAGAGAAAAATTTAATATAATATTAGTTAATAGGCTGATCTATAATACATCATGAATACATTGATGTGTTAAATTGACATTTAAAAATTAAAGGCTGATCTAGAAAAAGAAAAAATTTCGGGAAAAAAGAAGTTTGAAGGCTGAATTTGGGGCGCCTCTCTCTCGTATATAGTTTGATAACGTTGATAAACAAAATCTCTGAATTTGGAATGCCTAGTTTGGTAAAATAGATAAATATTTGTGGAAAAGCGTACTATTACGAAAGCAAAGCATGTGAATGTGATAAATGTAGACTTGGGGCAACTTGAAATGGTCCATAATGACTTATGTCATACGTCTGCAAACAATTAACAGAAAATCTAATAGGTGTATTGAAACAGTTTCCTAAAAAAGACTAATCAAAGATAATTTATCAGTGGCAATCATTTTCTATTTTAATTTTTTCAATAATATGCATTCTACTGTAACACAAGAAGTGACAAAATAATAATGATTCTAGTACATATTAATGTGTTATATGTTCTGTTGTTAGGACGGATCATTAACTAGTATTATATTAAAAAAAGACTCAAAAAAATAAAATATGCTAATTAAACAAAAATGAATATTAGAAATTTTTTTATTTTGTCTTTCATAATAATTTTACTTTGTTGTTTAAACGTGACTAAATCGTAGTTAAAACGAATTATTTTTCTTATTTTTTCTAATATCAAAAACAAATAAAAATAATTTTTTAAAATATTTTTTGGTCAACATTGATTAATGCCGATCAATGCCGGATTTCGAAGAACACTATACCAAATTAAAATAGTTGTGATATTGACTATATATCATCATAATATATATATCGATAGAATATATTTAATTCGTATATCTGATTATATATTTTTAAATTTAAAATATACTATATATTGTATAACTAATTATTATTTTGTTTTTACAATTATATAACGAAACAACAATGATAACAGAATAAAGAAAACAATGATAACAATAATATCGGTGTCCACATTTAGCCACGTGTCTCCTTAATTTACTAGCTGTCTTCCACCCGGACCACCCCTTTCGTCGAATTCACGTTGTCTTTTAAAAGGGTCCCACCCACATCCACTAAGTAGGCCGTCTCCATGACATTTTTCATAACCCAACCAAAAAAGGTCACAAAGGGATTGAATTACTCAATGAACATGCTTTAGTTTTAAAACCCTTTTAACAGAAAAAAAAAACAAAAAAATGATTTAGCTTTACCTTATAGAGATTTTAAAGTTTTATCAGAGTAAAATAAGTAAAAAAAAAAGTCTGTGATAATTATATATTTTTATTCTAATAGTGAAATAAATGGATGCACAGGAATGGGATACAAAACAGAAGGAACTCTTATGTTGATGGAATGTACGGAACCACGTGTCCAATTCCACCCAGTAGCAATTACACATACATTTTGCAAGTGAAAGACCAAATTGGAAGTTTCTATTACTTCCCATCTCTTGCCTTTCACAAGGCGGCCGGTGGATTCGGAGGAGTCAGAATCCTTAGCCGTCCCGGAATTCCAGTTCCATTCGCTGACCCTGCAGGAGATTACACTGTCCTCATTGGAGATTGGTACAAATCTAATCACACGGTAATAAAATGATCCTAAACCAATGTACATTTTTTTCAATCTCACGCAAAGGCTATTTTTAAACAATGATCACATATTTTTTACGAATTCAATTCTTAAAGTAGGGAAAAAATGAAAAAAAAAGTGATCATTAATGTGTCTTGTTTTCTTTTTCTTTTTTTTTCAAGTAGGGTTTTTAAATATAAAAATTCTTAAAATTAATGTTTTCTTTTTTGTTTTTATATGTTTCTTCAGGATTTGAAGTCTCGTCTTGACAGAGGAAGGAAGTTACCTTCGCCTGATGGTATTCTTATCAATGGCCGAAGCAACGGTGCAGCCTTAAACGTTGAACAAGGTGTGTTAGCGTTTGATCTTTTTCTATTTCCTACATTTTGTTCGTTTAACATATTTTTATTAAAAAACGATCTTTTTTATTTTGTGTTTGTGTGTATGGATGTAATAGGAAAAACATACCGATTGAGGATATCAAACGTTGGATTACAAAATTCTCTAAACTTCAGAATCCAAAACCACAGGATGAAGCTTGTGGAAGTGGAAGGGACGCACACACTTCAAACCATGTTCTCCTCACTCGACGTTCATGTTGGCCAGTCTTACTCTGTTCTCATTACTGCTGACCAATCTCCTCGGGACTACTACGTGGTTGTTTCGTCTAGGTTCACGGATAAAATCATAACATCCACCGGTGTTCTTCGCTACAGTGGCTCGTCTACCCCAGCTTCGGGTCCAATTCCTGGTGGTCCCACTATTCAGGTTGACTGGTCTTTGAACCAAGCACGTGCCATCAGGTACTCTTGCTTGCATAGGTGATTAAGTGTTTTACGCTCCATAAAGAAGTTAAGATCTAAAAGTTACGTACAAATATTGTATCTTTTTTCGTAGAACCAACTTGACAGCTAGTGGACCAAGACCAAACCCGCAAGGTTCATACCATTATGGTCTTATACCGCTCATCAGGACTATTGTGTTCGGTAGTTCAGCCGGACAGATAAATGGAAAGCAAAGATACGGTGTCAATAGTGTGTCATTTGTGCCAGCTGACACCCCTCTAAAACTGGCCGACTACTTCAAGATAAACGGTGTCTATAAGATTAATAGCATCTCGGACAAACCCACAGGAGGAGGTTTATACCTTGACACCTCAGTTTTGCAAGTCGACTATCGAACCTTTATCGAGATTGTATTCGAGAACAAAGAAGATATCGTCCAAAGTTATCATCTCAATGGTTACTCCTTTTGGGTTGTCGGGTATGTTTATTTTCAAGCTCTTCATATGATACTTTTTTTGTTGTCTTTAAGTTTAACAAAATGTGTTGTGGTTGGATCAAATGCAGGATGGATGGTGGACAGTGGAAGACAGGGAGCAGAAATGGTTATAATCTACGCGATGCAGTTTCACGTTCCACAGTCCAAGTGAGGCATTCTTTTTCCTCTTCATTGTCAATTTAACACATTGTTTTCTTTTTGTTCTAATTATAAACATAAGCAATATATGGGGAATTCAGGTGTACCCTAAATCATGGACAGCCATTTACATTGCATTGGACAACGTAGGAATGTGGAACTTAAGATCAGAGTTTTGGGCAAGACAGTACTTGGGACAACAGCTTTACTTGCGTGTCTTCACTTCATCGACGTCTTTGAGAGATGAGTACCCTATCCCGAAGAATTCGCGTCTGTGCGGCCGGGCGAGAGGACGACATACTAGGCCTTTGTAAGGAAGACATACGACCTTACGTAAAAGTCAGACCGAGGTTATAATCAGAGAGGATGTACTAATAATCTAGTTTGAATTGATCTCAGCTCGAGGTCTCAATTTTTATGTACGAATTTGAAATTCTTGTGTTTCTTTCAATGCTTTTATTATTGATGTTTTTTTCTTTCCCTTTTCTACGGAGTTATGTTATTTTTATCTGATTTGTTCATCAATACTTTTTGAGTAACATTAATTGAAATTACTCGTTTGGATCATTGTAATAAATTTTAACAGGTAAGTTTACCGTAAAGTAATTAGTTTTGATATCTGAATTATCCGTTTCAATAGTGAAAATTTTAGTATCATTCAAAATTATTTAGAACTAATTTGAAATTACATGAAATTAATTGAAATTTACACGACATATATACTCAACATGAATTCATCCTTTTGTAAAAGTTTGGACAGTAGTTTCCAACAAATACATTGATTTTTTACATTTAAATTTGAGTATTACAATCAGATTGAAGTTGAGGTAAATTTTTAACTCGGATAAACATATCTATACATTATTGTTAGTGATACCAAAAAACGATCGACTAATTTTGGGATTAATATTAAGAACTTTGATAAATGGATTAAGTTTGCAACACTTCATCACAAAACTTGAAGCTCTTAGTTCTCCTCAAGCTTTTGGGTTTCTTTTTAACAATTGTAATATAGATACTCGAAAAAAACACAAGAAAAGTAATCATCATAATTTTTGTTATATAGTGAACAAATAATAGACTTTGAAAAATTTTAGTTTGTAACATCATCTCGAAGCCAGTACTGAAACTAAACTATGTAGTGAGAACGTCTGAAAGATTGGTTCGAGAACCAAGAATTTTACCACCAACATCCCGGAAGGTATCGACACCAGGCAAAGGGGTTACTTTTACAGTAATATCGACAGCGAGTGGATAGTTTAAGAGACACTACAAGAAATTTGCTCATTGATAGCACCATTGGATAGCACTAATTCTGTAACTGCTGTTAATGATCAGTTTCGGATTTTATCAACTATATTACAGCATTTTATTAGCGCTAAGCCCATTTATAGCATAAGCGGGAAGCGAAAATCACTTTGGCGGCCCAATAATTTATTCTACCGCTCTAACACTTAGCCAAAAAATAGATACTTAGAACAAAAAATAGAAACAGTCTCGATAATAAACACTTAGACAAAAAAGCTAAGTCTCAAAACCTAAACACCGTCGCCGGACCAAATTTCTGACTCCGACGGCTTCGATTTCCTTCTATCTCTGTTTATCGGCTCGATTTCCTTCTGTCTCTGTGTCTTGGTTTGGTTTCTTTTAGTCTCTGTGTCGTTGTCTGTATCTTCTTCTTCGATTTCTCCGTCGAGCTATATCTTCTCCTCTTCGATTTTTCAGACGAAGAACGACGAAAGGTAACCTGAAATTAGACAGATAATTTCATTCTAATCTTCAATCGGTAACCTAAATTTCACTTTTAATCTCGTTTTGTGAGGTGTCAAGCTTGTCTGACAACAAAGACAAACTTGAAAGAAGAGAAGCACGAGAAATCTAAAACCTAAACAACAAATCTGTAAGTTTGTTCGATTTAGTTCACATTTTAGTTAAAAATTTTGTTCAGATTCGAAAATTGCATGTTGTGTGTGTTCTCATTATTACCCAAATCGGTTATACATTGTTTGCGTCCTCTTTATTTGTTGTTTAGATTCCTTGTTCAGCTTTGAAACTCTCGTGATTGTTTGAAGCTTTGAAGCTTTGAAATTTTGTTCAGATTCCTCTTCATTTGTGTCTCGATAAAAGCTGTATATTGAAAATATAAGTGCTTGAACTGTATATTCTTCTTATTGTTGCTTGATTTTGGTCGAATCTGAAAATTGCTTATTGTTTGTGTTAGATTTATTTCTCAAATCTGTTAAATCTGAAATTATCATCTTTATTTCTTGTTTAGATAACTCAAATCTCTTAAATTTTGAAATTGTACTGAATGTTTATAATCTTGATAGTGACTGAAATGTGCATTTGGTTTTGTTTAGATTTCTTGTTAAGCTTTGAAACTCTCATAAGTGTTTTGAAAGTATTCTTCTTATTGTTGCTTGAACTCATGATTAGTTTTAGATACAACTGTTTTAAAATGACATAAAATGGTTATTTTGGTAATTGTTAGCATGGTTATGTGTTTGAATTGTACAATTGAGTTTAATAAATGTTATAAACTAAAATGCTGGACAAGGAATGGGTTCATCTTAACAGGTATGTAATTGATTACATACTGTTAGGATTTCATTAAAGGAATATAGACATTAAGGTATCTTCGTTTGTGTCGTTCTTCCTTCCAAATACACTGAAGACTTGATCCAGCATACGAAATATGTACCTGGAAATTTGTCCGGACGGTGGCTGCTGAGTTAGGAGACAGTGGCATGGTAATATGCCCATGCATTGACTGTAGAAATGTAGATCGTCATTCGTGTAGTGTTGTGGTTGCTCATCTAGTAACTAGAGGCATGGATGAGACTTACAAGTTGGGGAAAGATTGGTATCATCATGGTGAAGTGAACTCAGGGGCTGAATTTGTTGAGAAATTAAATCGGTGGAATGATAAGATTTATGGTTTATATCAAGCTGCTGAGTTTATGGATGAAGAGCCGTTAAGAAATTGTGAGAATGTTGAGGGTGAAGACAAGATAGATGATGAGTTCTTTGCAAAGCTAGCTGATGCAGAAACACCTTTATATCCAAGCTGTTCTTCCCATAGCTAGCTATCAACCATTGTGACATTGTTTAGAATGAAGACACAGAATAGCTGGTCCGACAAAAGCTTCAATGATCTCCTTGAGACATTGTCAGAAATGTTACCGGAAGGTAATGTACTTCACACATCAATAAATGATGTGAAGAAATTTCTGAAGTTTTTTGATATGGGTTATCAAAAGATTCATGCCTGCATAAATGATTGCTGCCTATTCAGAAAGAAGTACAAGAAGCTGGACAACTGTCCCAAATGTAGGGCTTCAAGATGGAAGAGCAATATGCACACTGGTGAAGTAAAGAAGGGTGTCCCACAAAAAGTATTACGGTACTTTTCGATAATTCCACGTCTCAAGAGGATGTTTAGGTCTGAAGAAATGACTAAGGACTTAAGGTGGCATTTCAGTAACAAGAGCAACGATGGGAAAATACGTCATCCGGTAGATTTTGTGACGTGGGATCAAATGAATGATAAATACCAATCATTTGATGCTGAACCAAGGAACATTTGTCATGGACTTTCCACAGATGGATTTAATCCGTTTAACATGAAGAATACAAAGTATAGTTGTTGGCCGGCCTTGCTGGTGAACTATAATATGCCTCCTCATCTATGTATGAAGAAGGAGAACATCATGCTTACCTTGCTGATTTCAGGTCCACATCAACCCGGAAATAGTATTGATGTCTACTTAGAACCTCTTATTGAGGATCTAATACATTTGTGGAGCAATAGAGAATTAACATATGATGTCTTTAGTAAAACGACGTTTACACTTAAGGCAATGCTTCTTTGGTGATTTTCCAGCTTACGGGAATCTTGCTGGCTGCAAAGTAAAGGGAAAAATGGGCTGTCCTATATGTGGGAAGAACACAGATAGTTTGTGGTTGAGTCACAGCAGAAAGCATGTCTATATGTTCTATAGAAAGTCTCTACCTCCAACACATATGTATTGAGTTAAAAAAACATGGTTTGATGGACATGCTGAACATGGGAGAAAGGACAGAATATTAACTGGCCGTAATATTGCTCAACTCTTGAAAAATTACAGAAATAATTTTGGAAATGGTAGAGAACATGGAATGAAAAGAAAAAAGACTGAATGTGTTGGTTCAGTAGCTGATAGTGAGGATGAAGATTTTGAATCAGAGGAAGAGGAAGAAGAAGAAGTAGAAGTGGACTTGGATGAGTTATCAAGATGGAAAAAAGGATCAATTTTTTTCAAGCTACCTTATTGGGAGGTATGTTGATTGTTTGAATATAAATTAGTTTACTAATATCAGGTTTATATTAATTTCCTTAACTATGTATTTGTATTTTGGTTAGGAGCTGCCAGTAAGACACAATTTAGACATAATGCATGTGGAGAGAAACATGGCTGCAAGCATTGTCTCGACACTATTACATTGTGGAAAATCAAAAGATGGTATTAATGCTCAGAATGATCTTGAAGTTCTAGGCATTAGAAAGGATTTACACCCTAAATCCCAAGGTAAAAGAACGTGCCTTCCCGCAGCACCTTGGTCTTTGTCAAAGGCAGAGAAGAAAATCTTTTGTCAACGGCTATTTGACTTCAAAGGACCGGATGGATATTGTTCTAATATATCCAGAGGTGTAACCTTGGATGATTGCAAGATAACAGGACTCAAATCTCACGATTATCACGTTTTAATGCAACAACTTCTCCCAGTTGCAATTAGAGGTTTATTACCTAAAGGTCCTAGGTTGGCTATCACACGACTGTGCACATTCTACCACAATTTGTGTCAGCGTGTGATTGATAGGGAGGAAATTTCAGTAATGGAAGCTGAAATTGTGGAAACACTTTGCATGTTTGAACGATTTTTCCCTCCAAGTTTCTTTGATATTATGGTGCACTTGACAGTACACATAGGAAGAGAAGCAAGACTAGGAGGGCCAGTACATTTTTGTTGGATGTACCCTTTTGAAAGGTACTGGATTCAGTTTTATACTTAAATACATTAAAAAATTGAATAATTATGTGTAGATATTCATAGTTTTCGTTCTGACTAGGTACATGAAAATTTTGAAAGACTATGTACGAAATCCAGCAAGACCAGAAGGTTGTATAGCTGAGTCATACCTTGCAGATGAAAGCATGAGGTTTTGTAGTGAATTTCTGAAGAAAACAACAAAAGTTGAAGAAAAGCTTGATAAAAATACAGAATATGAGAGCAAGTCCATCTTAGAGGGTCGTCCAATATCAGCAGCAACGTCTATGGAGCTTACTGAATCAGAGAGACAGATTATCCATCTTACAGTGATACAAAACACGGCTGTGGTGGAGCCTTATGTAGATTAAGTTGTTATTTCCCGATTAATCTCACTTGTCACTTGTTAATGAGCAGCAGTCTAATACTCATATATTTTCTATCTACAAGCATGCACCTGGAATATTTACAAAACATTAATGCAAGAGCTAGACGTGATGCAACATTGTTGGAGGTTGCATACTCAGAATTTTGCATCATGGTTAAAGGAACAGGCAAGTTTCTTTTATTATTGAAATTTATATATATTTGGTTCCATGTAAACTGACTTCTGTCAACTATAGGTACATATTGATTCAGAAACACATGGAAAAACTCTTAAATGGTTGGCATATGGTCCACGTAGTACAACCAGGTCTTACACGGGTTATATAGTAAATTGGCAGAGGTTTCATACTAGCTTAGTTCAAAGGCAAAGTCAAAATAGTGGGGTCTTTTATGAGGCAACAGCAATGTGTAGATCCAGTGCAAGAGATACTTCACAAGTAGTTGATTTAATGTTATACTATGGCAGAGTTATTGACATAATATTGCTGGACTATAATGTCTTCTATGTCCCTCTGTTTCGGTGTCAATGGGCAGTTAGAGGTAATGGTGTGAAAGTGGAAGATGGATTCACATTTGTTAACCTCAACCACAACTAAGTTTCATTCTCAAAGGATCCGTATATATTAGCCTCTCAAGCAAAGCAAATATTTTACTCAAGGGAAGATGATATGTCTAATTGGTATGTTGCTCTGAAATGTCCTCCCAGGAGATACAGTGAAGAGGATTCAGTAGATGGAAATCTAGAAGTTGGGCCATTGCCATCAGTTGTGTCCATGACTGATGATGACTTAGATGATGAAGCACAAAATGCCAGAGCTGACTGTGAAGGTATTTATGTTTGAAAGAAATGTTTTAGTAAAACAAATTTGGTTTTACAAACTTTAATGTATCTTTGGATATTTTCGTTCAGTAATGGAAGCTTCATTTAGTTATGTTATATTGGATGATCACTTGTTGTTAATAATGTTGTGATTTGTGTTTAACTGTTGTCTATTAAGTATGATTTATATTTACCATTTTTACTAACTATTTATCTTATGTTTTCAGGTGAACTAAAATGGGTCATAAGAAAAAAGCAACTAAAAGAAAGAAGAATGTGAAAGAAAGTGAGGTAGAGTATGTAGGTACTATAGAACCTGAGCTGCAATCTGAACAACAGCATTTAGAGGATACTGAGCATCAATCTGAACAGCTTCAGAATGATGAAGAACCTGAACTGCCTGCGGCTCAGGATGATGTAGACAAAGAAACTCAACCTCTACAGAATGATGAAGAACCTGAAAAACCTGCTGCTGAAAATACCGACGAAGGTATTAATGATAATCCAGTGGATGACACTGAGTCTGAACTGCATGCTGCTAATAATGAGCAGGAAAGACATCAGCCTAATCGTAAGAAAAAGCGAGGACCTACCAAGATGAAACACATTGCAAAGGATCCAAATACACGGGAGAAAGTTGAATACAATGAGATGGGAGAAGCTTATGGTTCTGGATCAGTAAAGCTGTCATCCTATGTAGGATGTTTGGTTCGGGAACATGTTATAGTAATAGTTGATGATTGGAGGATGGTTAGTGAAGAACTGAAGACAGTTCTCTCGAAATCCATTCAGGTGGCATTTTTTCCATCATAAATATGTTAAATATAGCTTATTATAATTACCTTTCATTTTTAACAATTTTTTTTTATGAAAGTAAATGCAGGCTAGGTTTGAACTTGATGAAGAGTATCAAAAGACTTCTGTGATGAGCCAGATGGGATGTTTGTGGAGGTGCTTTAAATCACGGCTTGTAACTCAGATCAAAAATGCTCCTACCAACCAAGACAGGATGAATCTGCGACCGAAGAATATCCCGATTAATGAGTGGCGCAAATTTATCAGAGTGAAGACTAGCAACAGATTTAAGGTACATGCTTGTTATAAGTTTGGTGATTGTATGATATATTATTAACAACATTTCTATGTAGGTTGTTAGTGATAAATTCAAGGAACGAAGGCGTAAACAGATTCCTCACACTTGCAGCCGTAAAGGAATGGTTAGACTAACAGAAGAAATGGTAAGTCATTTGACTCGTCACTTGTAATTGTCAAAGCATTACTTGTAATGTCATTTGTTATTTAATTTTCAGAAAAAGGAATGCCCTGAACCATCTAAGGTCACAAGGCTAAAAGTTTGGGTAAAGTCAAGAACCAAAAAAGATGGAACGCCGGTTAATACTATCGCCGCTGAAAAGATTGTAAGTCTTTCTGTTAATTGATAAACTATACTCTATATTTTCTGTTTGCATGTTTATGAATTAGTAGTCCTTTAATGTAACTTGTTTATGAATTTGTTTATTTATTATTCAGAGAAAGGCAGCTGAGTTGGAGAGTGATGCTCCTTCAACAAAAACAAATCCAAACTCAGATGGTCTTTCTCAATTGTTAGGAGCTGATAATCCTGGTCGGTTAAGGGCAATGGGCAGAGGGATGAGTATGAAAAAACTGTCTTTTTTCCAAGTCAACAGCAAGTGTATGGCTGAAATGAAACAAAAGCAAGTTAGTTTACAAAGAAAGGTAGATGACGAACAAGCTGTCATTGAACATTTGAAGGTTAGTAGTCCTTTAACATTAGTGCATTATTAGGGTGAAATGGTATTGATTCATCAGTTCTAAGTTACCTTTTGTTTTTATGTAACAGAGAGGAGAACCTGAGGTAGGGGAAAATTCAGCTGCAAGGGTAAGTAATCATGTAATTTTTTTTTTGGCAGTAGATATATCATTTATTTTTAACTTACATCTAACTTTTAACGATGAAAATATTTGTAGAGTGTCACTAATAGAGCACATCCTAAGTGTTTGCTTCTCGATTATAATGGTACTGGTGAGATTGTTGCTGAAGCTCGTGTGATGTCTTCTGATCCTCAAGACTTTGTGAATGGGATTCCATTAGGGCCTAACTCCTATAAAGTATTGATAGAATCTGCAATCAAACCAGATGCATTCCTATGGAGACCTGCAACTAACATCCTGAATAGAGAACAAGTTGTTGGAGAAATGCTTGCCTGGCCAGAGAATAATTGTATTCTCCCAGAAGACAATGCACCAAAGGTAAAAATAACATATCTGTATATAACTGTGTATATTGATAATCATTAACATATACATATATGTTTTCACATTTGTTACACAGAGTCCAAGTACAACTTCTACAAACAAGTGTACACTACTGAATTGGAGGGAAAATGAAGAAGTGGCTGTTGCTGAAGGGCGTTGGCAGTCAAAAGAACCAGATACATTGGTTAATGGACTTCCAATCGGACCTAATGCAGTAAAAGTATTTGTGGATGTGGTCTTGAAACCTAAGACATTTTTATGGAGACCTACATCAGAAATTAGTATCATTGAGGACTGTTTGAAGACTTACGTAGCATGGCCTGCAAGTACAGTTGTGTTTGAAACAACCACAGATAAATCTCCACTGTCTCATTCTCAGATTTCAACTCCTAATATGCAAACAGTCTCATCTCATAATCAGAAATCTGAAGCAACTCCTTCATCCCCTGTAAAGAAAGCTAAAAATGTTATTGACTCACCTGTTCGGAGATCGCCGGTAATGTGCTTCACTTCCTTTAAGTGTTCTTTATGTTATTGCTAATAGCATGGCCTGCCAATATATAAATTGTTGATGCTTGGTATTGCTTGTTGTTGCTTACAATATGTTGTTATATTGTCAGCGTAAAAAGAAAGAGTCAGTTAGCAAGGAAAATCAGAAGTGCAAATTGTTGGATATTACTGGGAAGAAGCGGGTCGTTGCTGAAATACGTTGGTCTTCAAACAATCCAGACCAAGTTGTCCACTGTGCTCCATTGGGACCTAATGCAGTACGCGTTTGGGTAGATGTGGTGAAGGTTAATGATGCTGCTGTTTGGAGGCGTACTTCTGCTATCGAGTGTATGGAAAATGCAATTGGTACAACAATCGCATGGCCAGAGGACAAAGTGGTAATGGTTTAAACTGAACTACCTTTGTCTAGATCATGGGAACTTATGCTATTTAGACTTGTGTTGTTGAGACTTTAACTTATGAAGTTTAGCTTATGGGAACTTATGGTATTGAGACTTATGAAGTTTAGCTTATGGGAACTTATGCTATTGAAACTTATGTATGTTGAGACTTATGTATTTTTTGGATTGAAGTGTATCTGTTAGATGTTTTATATTATATATATTTCATATAAAAACAGGTTCCACTTTTAAAATGTAACCATATTATAGCTCTAATATGAACAGGTGATATGCTCAAATTATCCCTAGAGCTTACTCTCTCAAATTAAGAGATCGATGCAGTACTTAGGGGTCGAATCCACAGAGACTGTTGTTCACACAATAGATTAATAATTTGGGTTTTAGCTAAATAATGAATGACAAAATGTAAAACAAGCAATTAAAAGTAAATGTTGTGGTTTAGAGATATGGAAAAGCTAGACTTAGGGAAATTCTTCAGAAATTCAGAATTGTTAAACATATATGCACTACAGGGTTGCTAAGAACCGTTCTTGAACTCAAACACTAAATTCAAATCAATCAACTTTCGTTGCAGAGACTAACTATGTCTATAACAGTGAATTCAAAATTTCTTTGCAAATTCAACAATCAAAACATGCATTAAATCCAAGTTCGATATGTTCACAAAATCTCTAAATCAAATGTCTTTGCAGATAGGTATTTTGCTCATCAAAGTTTAATTCAGGAAACCAATAACACTTTCGTGCCTACTAATTATCCTATGATCTAAATTCCAGGTGATCAGTCTAGAACTAGCATTAATCTCAACCTAAATGAAGAACCATATGATAACCCTAACAGAGCAAATCCAATTCAACAATTCATCCTATCCCTAGAAAAACCCTAAATCTAACAGGTGAATTACTCAGACATAATCAATGTAACACAAATCATAATCTGAATAAATTGCATTAGAATAGAAATAAAGGGAGTTCGAAATCTTCTCTCTACAATGAGTTCTGATCTGTTTCTCCCAACAAGCTTTCAAAATCCAATTGCCAAAGTAAAAGATAAGATATGTTCTAAAACTCTAAAAACAACTATTTATACTCTAAAACACGTCAGCGACTTGTCTTCAATTAGGAAAAACTTCTGGGTCATTCTGTAATTCTTCAAAAGTCTTTAAAAACTCGTGTGCGACAAGTAGTGGCGACCGGTGTCGAGCGACACTAGGAGGCAGTGTCGATCGACACCAGCATCCATCGTGATCTCCAATTTGCACTTCTCAGCTACAAAATGTCAAATGCTTCCAATCATCTCAAAACGTACCTGAACCTACAATGACTCGATAGAGACACAAAAACACTAAAAAGACTCTATAAACAGGACTTATATCATGGTTAAAAACCGTAAAAACCATGATATATCAACAGGTAATATAGTACAATGAATTTTAATAGTATAAAAAAATACTAGATCATAGCACAAATATTAAAACAATATAGGAAATATTACAGCAATAAAATATTGCCACAAAATAAATGATGACAGCAACGAAATAATGTTATTGAATAATTTTTAAGAGCATTTACAGACGCTATATTTAAAACATTTATAACCCCCATGTTACGCTATTATATATAAAGATATAATAGCAGGAGGAATCAACGCTATTGTATGGTGGGTCTATTATAGCTGGGGCAGACACGACGTTTACAAAAACGCTGTGTATTACATATAATAGCATTTATCGTACGCTAAGAATGTGCAAATTTGTTGTAGTGAGATGACCTTGTAAAGGAAAGAAATTATCTGCTGTGTATTTTTTTCAATTATATATCTTCACCTATCATATTCACTTTCCTCACACATTCTATACTTTGAGAATCCTTGAATGTATCATTTACTATTCCCATGTGTTCTGCCCACAACGACATTCTATATCCATAAACCTGGCCACGAGGGTGTCTTTTCCTATGGCTCCATGTATGTTCCTTTTGGTATGCTCCCATTGCGATTTCCGTGTCTCGCAATCCTGCCATTGATCTCTGGTTGATATTTGCAGACCCTAATAGCACATACTCGTCATCCACTACCATTCCCTTTGCATATACATAAATCATAAATCTTTGCCATTTTTGAGATGCTGAGACCTGATCAATAATTATAAATCTATTATGCTTACATACATTAAAATAACAAGGAAAATGTGTTTCTAAGTAGCTGGAAATTTACCATTTCACCACTGTTTGAGATACATTTCCCATCAGATGGCAACTCCTCCCGATTACCTAAACAATAAAAGTTGAGATATTCTTGCGGGTTAACATTCTCAAGATTCATGGCTCTTATTTCCCTTGTTATTTCATACATCATTTGCATCATCTGCCTGTACATGATCACAAGAAGAGGACATAATAAAAGAATCATAGAGTTTGGCTACAATTGTTTCTTTGCTTTTACCTTTGCATTCCCATGATAAAGTATTATAATCATTATAACATTGAAAAAAAATCTTAGTCTCAATGTTACATCAAAAAGATTATGCTATTTTGTATAGATTAAATCCACAAAAGAAAATAAATGTTATCGCCTTTTAAAAGAAGAAAAAGTTTGAGTACCTGCCAGTAAAGAATTTTTTTGTGCTGGCACAGAAGAAGGAACTCCTTCAGGCTACACGGGGATCACTATGTACACCGCAAATCGTTCTTTTGACCTTATCCTGCTAGAAATCTATGGGAACCAGATTAGCAGCACCTAAGTAAGCATACAAACAATCTTACATAGTGCGAAAAAACTGAGTAAGTTATTATAAGAAACTGAACAAAGTCATGTGTGTTCAGAAACCTGCTTCTTTGTAATTTGGCCATGCATATGATGATCCTATAAAATATTGATTCTCGATATTTACAAAGTGCTGGGCGGATCGAATTGCTTGGATGTACGCTCTTTGAATACTCTTCTCAATCATAAGATTCTTAGCACATAAAAGATTCTGACAACAAGTGAGAATGCAAAAAGAAGAAAGCATGTCAATAGTTTGATAAATACGAAATAAGAAGATAATAAGATTGGATTTTCCTTAAATGTAAGACATGTGCATGAGCTTTATAAACTTCTTTAGGAAATCCTTTCAATGATCCTGAATCAATTGACCTAAAGACCTGTAATTAATGTAAAAGAACAAGCTTTTACATGGACTCTAAATCTATCCATAAGAAAACATGGTCTTTTGGTATGTCACGTAACTCAACCGGAATGACGAGATTAGCTAAGATTATTTTTACGAGATTTAATGGGGACAAGTAGAAGGAATGGTTGTTTAAGGTCGAACAGTTTTTTGGTAGGATACCAACTTCAGATACAGGGAGGGCACGTCAAGATGACGAGAGGACACGTCAAGATGATGAGATGGCAAGGAGAAGGTCTAAACGACAAATAATACCAAATAAGAAGTACGTGTCGTGATCGGTTTTATATGTATATGTTCACATAAAGAACTAATCTTCAGTGGTATTAGTTCCACTCTCTTTTGCTTTTCCGTGTTGTAAGGAGTAGTGACTCCACTTGTATTATCATTATGTGTTGTAAAGAGGAGTGACTCCATCCTCTGTTTTGTATATATATGAATAAAACCAGAAACAAGGGGGAAGAAAAACAATCACTAAATCAATTGCCCTTGTTTTCTACGAACAATTCTCTTGCTTTGAAGAGGGACCATATCATTTTTCGATATCAATCATACACCGGATGATATTAAAGTGGCTCTAGCATCGATTTATATGGAAGATATCGCAGCTAATTGGCATCAATCTTTAGCTGATTCTGATTTTGGGATGCACGGTTTAAAAGATTGGACAACTTACAAAATTCTGTTGAAGGAGAGATTTGAGGATTTGTGCGATGATCTGATCGCTGAATTGAAGAATTTGCAGGAAACAGAGGGAATTGTGGGTTATCCCAACAAATTCGAGAGTATTCCAACATGGGTGAATCATTCTGAAGCTTACCTTGTTAGTGCTTACCTAGCAGGCTTGCGGTTAGATACACAGGTACATGTGAGGATGTTGAAACCCAAGACAGTGCGTGATTGTTGGTCTTTGGGTCATCTTTATGAATTTATGAGACAGCTCATCCAAATCCACCTTCTTCTTCCGGTATGCAACATAAGAGCTCTTTTTCAATGAAAGGCTCACTTCCTTTCAAGAAAGATGCAGAGGGAACAGGGAGAAAATCTGCATTTCAAACTAAACTGGTTGAACAAAAGACTAATCCAAGGAAATTTCTATCCACGGAGGATATGAATGATAGAAGATCCAAAGGGTTATGTTATTATTGTGATGAGAAATATTCATTGGAACATGCTAAACTACATAAGAAGGCACAACTATTTTTGTTAGTGATGGATGATGAAGTATCTGGGGTCGACTCAGATGATGACAAAGAAAACATGAAACCTGCAGGGGAGATTGTGCAGATTTTTGTCAATGCTTTATCTTGGAATGACAGATTACACAACGATGAGGGTTAAAGGAGTTCATAAGAAGAAAAATCTGTTCATTCTTATTGATTCAGGTTCTACTCATAACTTCCTTGATTCTAATATGGATTTGAAGTTAGGTTGCAAAATGTTACAAGGTGGTAATGTTAAAGTGATGGTAGCAAATGGAGGCAAACTTAGTGTGAATGCCAAAGTGAATCAGTTCCAATGGGATTTTCAAAGAACCAGTTTCACTGAAGATTTCATGGTTATTCCATTAAAAGGGAGTGATGTTGTTTTGGGAATACAATGGCTTCAGAAGTTGGAAGCTATTGCCTGGGATTTCAAAAAACTCTCGATGAAGTTTGAATGGGGTGGTAGAAGAGTGGTTTTACATGGTATTCAAGACGGTTCTGTTCGCGCAGTGAAGGCTGCAAGATTGAACAAATCACAGGATGAAGATGCACAATTATCAATGCTTGGTGTCTCTTCCTCAGGCATTGAGAATCTTATTTCCTTGTTCTCAATGACATCTGTTGACGAACCATCCATTTTGTCTCCTGGTATTAATCAGTTGCTAGAGGTTTATGCAGACATTTTTCAAGAACCACAAGGTTTACCACCTTTCGAGATAATCATAATCACAAAATTCAGCTGATTGAAGGGGCTAATCCAGTTAACCAATGTCCATATCGCTATGCCATTTATCAAAAAATGAAATAGACAGAATTGTACAAGAAATGTTGGTAGCAGGTACAATTCAGCCAACTGGCAGCTCTTTTGCTTCATCGGTGGTCCTTGTGAAGAAGAAAGATGGATCTTGAAGATTATGTGTGGATTATAAGGGCTTGAATGGGTTGACAGTGAAGGATAGATTCCCTATTCCACTCATTGAAGATCTTATGGATGAATTGGTAGGTTCTAAGATATATTCTAAGATAGACTTACGCGCAGGCTATCATCAAGTTCGAATGGCTCCTAAGGATATTCATGAAACGACTTTTAAGGCTCATTTTGGCCATTTTGAATACTTGGTTATACCATTCGGTTTAACGAATGCACCAGCTACCTTTCTAGGACTGATGAATGCAGTGTTTAAAGAGTTTTTGCGTAAGTTTGTGCTCATTTTTTTTGATGACATATTGATCTATAACAATTCAGTGGAAGCTCATATTGGTCATCTACACGAAGTTTTTGTGGTAATGCGACAGCAAAATCTGTATGCGAAGAAGGGTAAATACACATTTGTTACGTCGAGAGTGGAATATTAAGGCCATTTCATTGAGGAGCAGGGTGTTTCCACTGATCCGACGAAGATTCGTGCTGTTGCTGATTGGCCAATTCCAAATTCTTTGAAGCAATTAAGAGGGTTTTTGGGTATAGTAGGTTACTATCGTCGTTTTGTGAAGGATTTTGGTGCTATAGCTCCTCCTTTAACACTCTTAACAAAGAAGGACTCTTTTCTATGGACAGATGAAGTTCGGATGGCTTTTGATCGTTTGAAGAAGGCTTTATGTACTACTCTGGTGCTCGCTTTGCCATTGTTTGATTGTCCTGTCGTTGTTGAAACAGATGTGCGTGGACAGGGTATCAGTGCAGTTCTGATGCAGGAGGATAATCCCTTGGCTTATATAAGTCGTCACTTAAAAGGGAAACAACACCATTTGTCCATTTATGAGAAAGAGCTTTTTGGCCCTTGTATTCGCAGTCCAAAAATGGCGTCACTACCTCTTTACTAGTTAATTTGTCATTAAAATGTATAAATATGTCAACAACCACTAGAATAACAGATTTTCCATAAGAAGATGGCAAGCCTTCTATAAAATCCATGGATATATCTGTCCAAATAGCTGTAGGGATCGGAAGTGGTTGTAAAAGACCAGGTGAAGCAGCAGTATCGTATTTACACACGGAACATCTTCTGATTAAACCTTGAATGTCCTTAGACATACCCTTCCAGTAAAATAAGATCTTCACCCTTTGATGTGTGGCATCTCTACCGGGATGTCCACCCACACCAGAACAATGAAGCCACTCCAAGATATCATTGCGCAAAGAAATATCAGCTGGCACCACTAGTTTAGTCTTCCTTCTTAAAATATTCTGAGACCAAACATAATGCTTCTTACTCCCTAGCTTTGCATGTAAGTCTGCGATCAATATTTCACCAATGGAGCTGCTTCATAACCATCATGTATCCTCTTCATAAAATCACATTCGAGTACAGAAAGAGCCATGTGAAGGATCTATGAACCTTCAACCCGTGACAATGCATCTACCACTAAATTCTCCGTACCTTCCTTATACTGAATATCATAGTCAAATTCCAGTAATTTGAGAAGCCATTGCTGTTGTATGGGTGTATTAAGCTTACACGACCATAATAGAATCAACAGAATGAGGACAAAGTCCAAAATGTATAAATATGTGCATGCACGAAGAGAGCATTGCACATATTATTCGATCAATCATGTATCGTGCAACCACAATGATTGCTCTCTCTCTTCAAATCAAAATAACATGTTTTCTCTTTACCACCACTGCCTTATCACCTCACGGTTTCACCGCCGACTTAGTCCACCGTCGTTCGAATTCATATTCTTCTCACTCTCTAATAATGATCAGCTCAGGTTATCTCCCTACGCCGATACCGTCTTTGATAACTTCCTGTATCCATGAAACTACAAATCGGTACTCCTCCTTTTGAGATCGAAGCTATCTTAGATACAGGATTCGAGCTCTTATGGACACAATGTTTGCCTTGTCTTAACTGTTACGACCAACAGGGCTCCCATCTTTGACGCATCGAAATCCTCAACCTTCAAAGAAAAAAGATGTGACAGGTACTCTTGTCCTTACGAGATTTTCTACACAGAAGAAAGCTATACCACGAGAACCTATGCAACTGAGACGATGACGATCCATTCCACTTCTAGGGAACCCTTTGTAATGGCTGAAATAACCATTGGCTGTGGCCGCAACAATTCAGGTGTCAGGGGAAACCATCCAAGCTCTTTGGGCATTGTTAGTCTAGATTCGGTATCTTTATCGCTCGTCTCTCAGATGGGCGAGAATTACCTGGGTCTTCTCTCTTACTGCTTAGCTGGTAAGGGAACTAGTAAGATCAATTTGGAGGCAATGCTATTGTGGTAGGAGATGGGACTGTATCAGCAACTATGATTATAAAGACAAAGGAACCTGGTCTCTATTACCTAACGCTAGACGCTGTCAGCGTTGGGGAGAACCGCGTTGAGACATTGGGGACATCGTTTCATGCCTTGGACGGGAACATAGTCATGGGCTCTGGATCCACTTACACGTACTTTCCCGAGAGCTACTGGAACAAAGTAAAGGAGGAAGTCGAAGATGTTATGACAGCAGACCGGGTTCGGGTAGAATTAATGGAGAATATGCTTTGCTACAATTTAGACACCATTTAGGTGTTTCTAGTGATCACATTGCATTTCTCGGGCGGTGCAGATCTTTTCTTGGATAAGTTCAATATGTATATGGAGTATTTACCAGGAACCTTTTGTCTGACTATTGTGTGTAATGATTCGACACCAGAAGCTATCCTTGGGAACAGAGCACAAAACAATTTGTTGGTGGGCTTCTTCACTACTCGTTTATTTTTAGCCCACCGGTTATTCTACATTGTGGAGTTGAAGAAACAAACCAAAAAGAGTCTCCTTTCTACATTAAAAGCATAGGACATTTATACGTTTTAGGATACCCAAATGAATTATTATGAGAGCAGTTTTTGGGTAGGTTCGGAAGATTCAAGATTCACAATCATAAAACAAACCAAAACGTTGTGAACACCCATACAACTAACTATGATCACATGTAGATAAGCATAATGAACTAACTATGATCACATGTAGATAAGCTTTGCTAAGCGGTTGCTTATTTACTAGAACATAGTTTGGATGAATATCGTGTCATAACCTGCGCCATTTGAGTTATGGAACTTTATATACAATAATCGAACCTGCTTATAATGCTATGAAATATGTGTCGTTGCCTGCAAATTATTGAGTAACGGAGCATATCGATTTTAGACAATTAATTCTATGATTTCCAGTTTTGTGAATCAATAATTTGATTGGTTAGTGTATTTAGAGTCAAATCTTACATGATTTGTTGTATACGATAGATTATAAGAACAAGACATGCAACATGATTTCAAAAGTTAAAGTTGTTCTGGTTTGTGTAGAAGTTTTGAAAAACGCTTTTACAACTTCTCTCCCCTCCCCCACTCACAATGTTTTGCGAATCAATAATTTGCTTGGTTAGTGCATTTGGAGTCAAATATTATATGGTTCATTGTATACGATAAAGTATAAAAACTAGACATACAACCTCGATTCCAAAAGTTAAAGTCATGTGAGGTTAGTGTAGAAGTTCCAAAAAACATTTCTAGAACTTTTCTCCAACCCACAAGGCTTTGTTTCGAATCAAAAAAACATGCAACCAAATTTTGAAAGCGAAAGTCGTTCTAGTTTGTGTAGAAGTTTTGGAAAACGGTTCAATAACTTCTCCCCTACTCACAAAGCTTTGAGAATCCATAATTTGCTTGGTTAGTGTATTTGGTGTTAAATCTGACATGATCCCTTGTATATGAGTGAGTATAAGAACTAGACATACAATCGGATTATGAAAGTTAATGTCGAGTGGGTTTGTATAGAAGTCCTGGAAAACGATTCTAGAACTTCTCCCCGCCAGCCACACACCTTTCCTCCGAATCAATAAAATCTTATTTAGAGTATTTAGAGTCAAATGTGACATGATCCCTTTAATATGATTGAGTATAAGAACTGGAGATGCAACTGGATTCCGAAAGCAAAAGTCGTGTGGGGTTAGTGAAGAAGTTCCAAAAAAACGCTTCTAGAACTTCTTCCGCACCCACAAAGCTTTGCTTAGAATCAATAAAACTGTTAGTTAGAGTATTTACAGTCAAATATGACATGATCTCTTGTATATGATAAAGTATAGGAACTCGACATGCTACTGGATTTCAAAAGCAAAAATTGTGTGGGGTTTGTGTAGGAGTTCAAAAAAATGCTTCTAGAGCTTCTCTCAAACCCACAAGTCTTTGTTTCGAATCAATAAAATGCTTAGTTTGAGTATTTGGATTCAAATATGACATGACCCCTTGTATGATTGAGAATAATAACTAGACATTTAAACGAATTTCGAAAGCTAAAGTCGTTCTGGTTGTGTAGAAGTTCCAAAAAAAGCTTCTAGAACTTCTCCCCAGTCACAAAACTTTACGAATCAATAAATTGCTTTGTTTATGTATTTGGAGTCAAATGTGACATGATCTTTTGTATATGACTGAGCATAAGAACGAGACAAGTAACCATATTCTGAAAGCTAATGTCGTGTGGGGTTTGAGTAGAGGTTCTAGAAAATGCTACTTGAACTTTTTCCCTACCCACAAACTTTTGTTTCGAATCAATAAAACGCTTAGTTAGAATATTTACATTCAAATGTGACCTGATCCTTTATATATGATTAAGTATAAGAATTAGACATACCACCGTATTTCAAATGCTAATGTCATGTGGGTTTGTGTAGAAGTTCCACAAAACGCTTCTAGAACTTCTCTCCAACCCACAAATATTTGCTTCGATTCAATAAAACGCTTAGTTATAGTACTTGGAGTCAATGTGACATGATGCATTGTATATGATTGACTAAAAAACTAGTCATGCAATCGAATTACGAAAGCTAAAGTCGTTCTGGTTTGTGTAGAAGTTCCGAAAAACGCTTCTAGAGCTTCTCCCCCAGTCAGAAAGCTTTGCGAATCAATAATATGCTTGGTTAGTGTATTTGGGGTCAAATCTGACATGATCCCTTGTATATAACTCGGTATAAGAAATAGACAAGCAACTAGATTCTAAAAGTTAAAGTCATGTGGGTTTGTGAAGAAATCCCAGAAAAGGATTCTAGAACTTCTCCCCCACCCATAAGGTTCACCGAATCAATAAAATGCTTAGTTAGAATATTTTGAAGTTAAATGTGATATGATCCCTTGTATATGATTGAGTATAAGAACTTGACATGTAACCAGAATCCAAAAGGTAAAATCGTGTGGGGTTTGTGTAGGAGTTCCAAAAAAAAATGCTTCTAGAACTTCTCTCCCACCAACAAGACTTTGCTTTGAAGAAACAAAATGCTTAGTTTATGTATTTAAAGTCGAATGTGAGATGAACCCTTGTATATTATTGAGAATAAGAACTAGATATGCAACTGAATTTCGAAAGCCAAAGTCATTCTTGTTTGTGTATAAGTTTTGAAAAGCACTTCTAGAACTTTTCTCCCACTCACAAATCTTTGTAAATCAATAATTTGCTTCGTTAGTGTATTTGAAGTCAAATTCGACATGATCCCTTGTATATGATTGAGTATAAGAACTTACCATGCAACCGGATTCCGAAAACTAATGTCGTGTGGGTTTGTGTAGAAATCCCAGAAAATGCTTGTAGAGCTTCTCCCCAACCCACAAACCCTTGCTTCGAATCAATAAAACGCTTAGTTAGAGTATTTGGAGTCAAATGTGACATGATTCCTTGTATATGATTGAGTGTAAAAACTCGACATGCAACTAGATTCTGAAAACTAAATTCATGTGGAGTTTGTGTAGAAGTTCCAAAAAGGCTGCTAGAACTTCTCGCCCATCCAAAAAGCTTTGATTTGAATCAATAAAACGCTTAGTTTGACTATTTGGAGTCAAATGTGAAATGATCGCTTGTATGATTGAGAATAATAACTAGATATGTAAACGAATTCCCAAAGTTAAAATTTTTCTGGTATGTGTTGAAATGGGTGTGATGGTAACATACAGGATGTGATCAAATCATATTAAGTCAAGCCAAGTAATAAGACTGGTATTGTCTAACAACCTAAGTGAACATAAAACATAAACAAGAACTAAAACCAGAACAGAAACTAAAGCAAACAATTGTAACTAACAGAAACTAACAAATGCTAACAGAGGCTAACAATTCAGAGAATAGCAACGGAATAATAAAACCAATAAGAACAGAACATTAACAGAAACAGAAGCTAATAAGCAATGCAAACAGAAGAATACAGATTAATAAAAGCTTCTAAGGATGAGGGTAATGGATTAGAGATTCCTCCTTAATCAACTTAGGCGTTTAACAAAACTCAAACAGAGAGCTAATCCCTAGACAATAGACTCAAAAGTTGACTAATCCACTCTCATGACATAAGTCATCAAGCTAAGCTAGTTTTAGACCTAACTCTCATTAGCAAAATCTAACCTAACAGACATTAAGATTCAGTCTATTAAAGCCAATAAACACTCTAGACATCTAATCTCTTAGGCTAGAAATGTAAATCTCTGGAATTAGTTGGTTCAGACATTTTATCAAACACCTGGTCGATGTGGAAATGTCTGGGTTCTAATTCCAATTGATCAGAAATAAACTAGCATTAAGAATACTAATCTAGAAGGGATTCATAGAAATCTAAGCTTAAACGTCCTAAGAGACTAAGGATTCCTCACTAATCTATCCCATCCTTAAGAACCGTAGAAAACTACTTAGAACTCATGAAGAATATCAAGAACGCAAACCCATAAATTCTTAAAACTTGCATAACCAGAAAGATAAGGATGAAAGGAGTAATAAGTTTCAAAGAAACAATAACAAAAACTCAATGGATTAAAAGAAATTTGGATTACAAATCAGAGATGTTCTTAGTGGTTACAAGGAAAAACCCTATGGAAAAACATAATATCCCCTAGGTAAAGACCTGAGGGGTATTTATAGAGTCCTGGTTCGAAACACTAATATAGAAACAGAAAAAAGCAAAGTCGGTGGTTCCACTCGATCACAGACTCGATCATGCAATCGAGCTGGTAATCGAGTGGCTGGTCGAGTTCTTTTCTTGGTTCGACTCGAGCATGCACTCAATCTTGCACTCGAGTAGCTGGTCGAGTGGCTTCCTTCTCCTCTGCATCCTGTGCTTCTTGACCAAGCTTTGTCCATGTTTTAAACCTCCATTCCTTCCTTAACCCTTAGAAGCTCCAAATTACCTGTTTCAACCCCTTATGCAAAATGTGTACTCAATGCTGATGCAAGAATGCCTAAGTATGCAAAACAGAAGCAAGTGGCCCTAAATGGTGTGAATGAAGGATGAAACAATGCTAAATGGGTGATAAACGTATGTTTAAAACAGGTAAAATACATAGATATCTACTCCCCTAAACTTAGTCTTTGCTTGCTTGCGCTCAAGCAATCAAACAAGACAGAAGCTGGAGAAGAGGTTGAAGGTGGGGATTCAGAACCAAAGCAAACTGATATAATCTTTAAAATCAATGTCCAAGTTAACAATTCTAAGGTGCAAGGTGAGTGAGTCATACTTAAAAACCTTAGCCATACTCTTCACAACATAACTCTACTTCAGTCTTAACCTAGACATGCATTCAAATCAACCATTCCCTTTAACGTTCATTAAGCAGAAACCATGAATCAAGTTATGTATGTTCAATGAACTCATTTGGCTAAGGGTAAGGTTAAAAGACAAAAATGGTCCTTTCACGTGTAGTTTAAGCAATTCATAATAGGGATCTCTCAAGAAAAGAATTAAGGTTTAGTAGAATGCTAAAAGTAAGGGCCAACCTATGCATACAAAAACAAAATCCCATCTACCCAAAGATGCAAAGCTTATTTCAGCTTTCCTATTTCTAAACCTAGAAGATGATCCTATTTCTACCCTTTACTTGAGCTCTTCTTGTTAGATCACACCTTTACTTGTTCTTACTCTGAGGAGAGGTTTCCTTCTGATTTTTATCACTTCTAGCGGATTGGGGGTTTTCTTATTAACTCTGGTTCTCTTTCTTCTTTCTATCAAAAACATTTCAAGCTTTTTTTTTTTTTTTTTTCTCTTTTCTATCTTTTATTTTTTTTGCGTAGAACCATTCTTTTCAATACTACCTAAATCCTTTACTAGAACAACCAACCCTTTTCTTTTTACATTCCCCCTCCTTAGAGTTCTTAACCTTTTATTTCTTTCTCTTTTTCCAATCTTTTCCTTGAACCTCAACCGAACCCAAACCCATAATTAAGTTCCCATCTATCTCTATCTAGTCCAAAAAGCGTGAACTAGAACTACACAGGATACTATTTTTGTCGGCTTAAACCTAACACTTTCTACCAAACTCAATCCGAAAATAGGCCTAACACTTAGAAGTCGCAATTGGCTTGAAAATAAGGATAGGGTAAGGGTGTGGGAAAACATTCCAATGTGGGAATCAGCTATTTGGATTGATAAGAGTGGTAAAAGGAGAAAGGAAATCCAACTATGTATATGGTATCCATGAGTTCAAATTCAATGCATAACAAGATATTTATGAGTCAAGTTCAAGTTATAATAGATAGGGAATGGCTTCAGATCATATTATGCTTTAATCAAAACTAGAATTAAAATCATGTATTCAAAGTATGGTGCATGTTTATGTTTCAAACTCATTCAACAAGCAACAAACAACTACTAACTTTGGCATTGAATTTATCTAATGAATCAGCAAGCTTGCAAGGTTGTAATTATTGATATGTTGTGTTTTTAGCGTCTAATGACCTGTATATAAGTATTTTTTTAGTCTTTCATCGTGTTTATGTCCGTGTCTTTGTGTCTTTTTGGTCGAGTCTTATGTAGGTTGTAGGAGCTTTGCGGGAAATGGATAACTTCAAGCTTGTTCGGGTGAGAGTTGTTGCATTAGGATGAGAAGCTGAAGATGGACGATTAATCCACCGTTGGATCGATCGATATACCCTTACACAAAGGAAGTATTTTTAACCTGTTGCTACAAGATCGATCTATCCACCTTCCGAACTTGCACGAGCAAATCTATCTGTCGCTGCTAGATAGATCAGTCAGAAAACAGACCGATTGATCCACCTCGAAGACGAACGCGGATCTCGACCATGGCACCTACGGACCGATCGATCCATCGTACGGATCTATTGATCCGTCCTTACGGACGTACACGCACAAGACCTGGCACGGTCATATCGATTGATACACACCATGGATCAATCGATCCGACCCTCTCGACAACTTGTTTCCTTTTTTCTCATTCTATTTATTTTTCCTGGGTATAAATACCTTAGGGATCTAGACTTTTAGACATACGTTTTTTACAGCTTTTCTGCATCTTATTCTGTATTGGAGAGTTTTGCAACCCACCTTGTAAGCTACTCCTTGGTTTGAGATTCATCCACCTTGACAATTTGGAGAAGATTTCTAAACCCTTTTATTTACTTTGATCAATTTCTCTTATGTTTTCATCTATGTCTTCTATTGCTTTTGTTGCTATTTGTGAGTAGTCTCATAGTTGGGTTTTAGGGTTCCAATTAGGGATTTAATGTTTGATGGTTAGATTGATTGCATGAATTCCTATACTTAGAGTTCTTTGATTCCCATGTTCTTAATACTAGAATAGGCTTGATCTCCCTGTTTTAGATCTTAGGTTATTCTATGCATCGAAAGTGTTTTAGATAGCCTCAACTATTGTGAATTGAGCATAGTATTTCTAGCCAATGGAAGTTGATGTTAGAAAGCTATGTGAATTTAGTGAACTTGATAGTTAAGGCTAATTAGACTAGGAGGCTTAAAATAGAAGTTCATAATCAAGTAGTCTAATTTAGTGGCTAGTGCCTTGGAAGAGGACTAGCCTATATTCGTGTCCATGTTCTAGAACGGTTTTTAATATTGAAACTCATGAATTCTATATTGTCATCACTCATTATTCCCTTAAATACCCTATAGTCCAATGTCTTAATTATATTGCTTAATCGTTTTTATTTCCTTGCATTTTTATTTACAAACCTGAAACCAACAAATCATTGTCTTGCTTGAGCTAATTACAAAATTTATAGATCTTTAGAGTACCGTTGGTCCTTGTGGTTCGACCTCGTATATACTACCTTGCGGTTTAGTGTATCGGGAAATTGTTTGATTTCACGAGAACATCAAATTGGCGCCGTTGCCGGGGATCAATTGCGTTACCTAGAGATTTAGGATTAGTTTTTAGTCTAGAGTGTTTTTCTTTAAGGTACTAACTCTCTCTTTGTTTCTTTTTCCTTCTGTGTTTCAGGTGTATGACCCGTAGCAAAGGCTCATCACATCTCGTTGAACCACAGGAAGATCTAGGAAAGTTAGAGAGCCCAATCAAGAAACTAAAGCGGCTAGCTAAGCAAAAAGAAGCTCAGATGGCCAACAACGAACAAGGAGGTGATAACTTACCTCAAGACAATCTCCATCTTAAAAGAGAACAACAAGGAGCGTTTGAGGATACTCCTCCTAGAAACAGCTTTCCTCCTACTGCTGGAGAGGCCGGACACGCGGCTATTTTGCACCAAAAGCTCGCGCCTGCACGTCGCATCCTAAGGGATCATGATGCTCCCAACACTCAAATGTACCGAGGAGGAATCCAACACCCTCCAATTCCCTTTGGAAAATCAAGTTTATCATTTGGATAACTTTGAGGATATATGTGGTACAACGAGGATGAATGGTGTGCCTGATGATGAGGATGAATGGGGTGCCTGATGATGCTGTCAAGTATAGTCTGTTCAGGTTTTCTTTAACCAAAAAAGCTCACCGTTGGCTGAAGTCCTTGGAACCAGGCACTATTCAGACGTGGGAATCATGTAAAGCTACATTCTTGGTGTAGTATTTCACTCAAGCTAGGATAACTTTACTCCGGAACAAGATCTCGAGCTTTCAGCAGAGTGGTACTGAATCATTCCATGAGGCTTGGGAGCGGTTCAAAGACTACAAGCGTGAATGCCCTCACCCTGGATTCACCCCAGCTTCACTCATCAACACGTTCTATAGGGGAGTCGATGAGAGGTACAAAATGGATTTGGATACAGCAAGCAACGGGGACTTCAACCAAAACAGAGGAGGAAGCTCAGGTAAAATCTAGATATAGCAACCACTGCATGATTATAATCGAATGGTGCGAAGTTGTGGAAGCAGTGAATCAAAGCAGATCGCAGATTTGGCTGCAAAGGTAGAACAACTTTTGAAGTGGGATCAACGGGCTATTAACTTCTGTAATGACATGGGCGACGATCAAGGCTATCACGAATATGTGGGCGACTGTACTGAAGATGTCCAGGCTGAGTAGAGCCACACCCATATATACCTAAGCTACCCTTTCTAGGTCGCCAGAGAAAGATTCAACGTGAGAAGGAGTATGTCAAATTCGATGGGATAATGAGGGAGCTTCAGATTTGGCTTCCTTTCCTTGAGTTAGTTCAGAACATTCCACTCTACAAGAAATATCTTAAAGACATTCTGACTAACAAGAGGAGTATTGAGGAGGGAGCCATCTTGATAACCCATGAATGCAGCGCCATCCTTCAATACATTGTGCCTAAGAAGAGAGAAGATTCGGGCTTTGCCTTGTAGGATTGGACGCTCACTATTTGAGCGATGCTTGTGTGATCTTGGAGCAAGTGTTAGCTTGATGCCCCTCTCAGTTGCCGAACGTATGGGAATTACTAATTTCAAGCCATCGCAGATATCTCTGGTGCTCGCGGATCATTCTGTATGGTTCCCTATTTACGTGGCTGAAGATGTACACGTGAGGGTTAGGAATTTATATATCCCAACCAATTTTATTATCCTTGAATTGGATAAAGAGGCAACAGATCCACTTATTTTGGGTAGACCTTTCTTACACACGGCTGGTACCTTGATAGATGTCAAGAAGAGCAAGATTAAGCTGCGAATAGGTGACATCGATCAAGAGTTTGATATACAGAGAGCCATGTCCAAGCCCACCATTGAGGGCCAGGCGTTTTAGGTTGACATCATGGATGAGCTTGCTGACGAGCTCCTCGAGGAATTAAACATGGAAGATCCTCTTCAGATCGTCCTAACTAAGGAAGAGAGCCAGTTCGGTTATCTAGGAGAAGAAGCCACAAGGTTTGCTAAGATCCTAGATTCAAGTTTTAAAATGGGTAGGACAGTAGCATACGCTGAGCTCGAGAGACATGCGATCGACGTGGAGAAGGAGGCTTCAACGCCTCATAGCTATAATGATTGGAGCGAGCTCAAAGCTCCAAAAATAGAACTCAAGCCACTTCTTGCAGGGCTAAGGTGATATATCATGGTTTTTACGGTTTTTAACCATGATATAAGTCCTGTTTATAAAGTCTTTTTGGTGTTTTTGTATCTCTATCGAGTCATTGTAGGTTCAGGTACGTTTTGGACTCATTGGATGCATATTGGGATGATTGGAAGCATTTGGCATTCTGTAGCTGAGAAGAGCAAGTTGGAGATCACGATGGATGTTGGTGTCGATCGACACTGCCTCCTAGTGTCGCTCGACACCGGTCGCCGCTACTTGTTTCACACGAGTTTTAAAGACTTTTGAAGAATTGCAGAATGACCCAGAAGATTTCCCTAATTGCAAGACAAGTCCCTGACGTACTTTGGAGTATAAATAGTTGTTTTTAGAGTTTTAGAATGGATCTTCTTATCTTTTACTTTTGGCAATTGGATTTTGAAAGCTTGTTGGGAGAAACAGATCAGAACTCATTGTAGAGAGAAGATTTCGAACTCCCTTTATTTCTATTCTAATGCAATTTATTCAGATTATGATTTGTGTTACATTGATTATTTCTGAGTAATTCACCTGTTAGATTTAGGGTTTTTCTAAGGATAGGATGAATTGTTGAATTGGATTTGATCTGTTAGGGTTATCATATGGTTCTTCATCTAGGTTAAGATTAATGCTAGTTCTAGACTGATCACCTGGAATTTAGATCATAGGATAATTGGTAGACACGAAAGTGTTATTGGTTTCCTGAATTAAACCTTGATGAGCAAAATACCTATCTGCAAAGATATTTGATTTAGGGATTTTGTGAACTTATCGAACTTGGATTTAATGCATGTTTTGATTGTTGAATTTGCAAAGAAATTTGGAATTCACTGTTATAGACATAGATAGTCTCTGCAACAAAAGTTGATTGATTTGAATTTAGTGTTTTAAGTTCAAGAGCGGTTCTTAACAACCCTGTAATGCATGTCTGTTTAACAATTCTGAATTCCTGAAGAATTTCCCTAAGTCTAGCCTTTCCATATCTGAAAACAACACATTTCCTTTTTATTGCTTGTTTTACATTTCTTCAACACTATTTAGCTAGAACCCAAATTATTAATCTATTGTGTGAACAACAGTCTCTGTGGATTCGACCCCTAAGTATTGCATCGATCTCTTAATTTGAGAGAGTAGCTCTAGGATTAATTTGAGCATATCAAATTTTGGCGCCGTTGCCGGGGACTCTTGTTTCACCATTAGATTTCTGTTAGGTTTTAGTCTAAATTCTTTTGTTATTTATTCACTTACGTTTTTCTTGTTTTTGTTTTCTCTTTGTGTTTCAGGTTTATGCCTAATCGCAAAACCAGGAGCAACAAAGATCTTCAGCTTGCAAATCCTTCGAACCAAGATATAACAAGAATTGAACGCACTAACCGCAAAGCAAAGAAACTTGCTGCAATGGATAACTTGGTTGTTTTGGTGAGGGATGAAGCTGGGGTACTACGTGATCAAGAGGGCCAAGTGCGCAACGAGCAGGGCCAAAAACTTGATGCTGAGGGCAATGTGGTGCCCGAACCCGCTGTTGGTGTCGATCGACACCCACCTGCTATTGAAGCCCCAAACGTGCAGGCTGCTGCTGCAGTTGCTCAGGTTGCTCGTGGCGGGACACTAGGGGACTACAACAGGCCAGATCAGTTCTACGCGAATCGATCTGCGATCATTCCCCCACCTTTTCAGTGGAATGACTTCGAGCTGAAACCCGCCTACTTCACTCTTGTGGGTCAGCATCCCTTCCATGGTCTTCCTCATGAGCAACCCATGGATCATATTGAGAGGTTTGAGGATCTCGTTACAAGCATCAAGGCTAATGGGGTCTCAACTGATTTCCTCTTCTGCAAACTCTTTCCCTACTCTCTTGGCAGGGAAGCAGCTTACTGGCTCAAGCAATTGAAGCCAGGATCTCTGACAACTTGGTGGGAGACCAAGACTGCATTTTTGAACAACTTCTATGATGATGCACGGTCAGAGGATGCGAGAACAAAAATCTCAAATTTTTCTCAACAACCTGCTGAAGCATTCAAGGCTGCTTGGGTGCGATTCAGAGCTTATCAGCGCGATTGTCCGCATCACGGTTTTAGTGAGGTTCAGCTACTGGGTATCTTCTTCAGAGGCGTGGATTGGAGGTATCAGATGGCTCTGGATGCTGCAAGTAATGGCAACTTCAACACCAGATATCCAGAGGATGCAATCACTTTGATTGAGAACTTAGCTTCAAGTAACAGCACGAAGAATGCTGATTTTGAAAGGAAGAAGCTAGCAGGTAATTCAGAGGGTGGTCAGATTGCTGAGGTCAAGGCCAAGTTGGATTCAGTTCACAATCTCTTTGTTGGTAAGAAGTCTGTTCATTTTGCTGCAGAAGTTGAGACCTTTGAACCAGAAGGACGATCAGAAGAAGAAGTGCAGTTTGTCAATCAGGCTGGGTTTCAGCCTGAACTATGGGAACTATGGGAACTCTACCTACCAGAAACCTGCTCCACAGACTCAAGATAGCGATGTTAAAGCTATGCTAGAACAAATTTTGGAAGGTCAATAGAAGATCACAGTAGATTTCAATGGGAAGATTGATGCTCTGTACATAGACCTGAACGGGAAGTTTGAAGCTTTGAGCACGCATGTCAAGAAGCTGGATACTCAGGTAGCTCAGACTGCTGGGTCTGTAAAGCGACAAGACGGATTCCTTCCAGGAAGGACTGATGCTAATCCTAAACATCCCTGTAATGCTATCTCGTTGAGAAGTGGCAAAACCCTTCAACCTGTGTTGAAGCATCTCACAACAGACGAACTCCAGGAGTTGGAGGATGTGGAGGATGACGAGTCCAGTGATCAGCGACCAGTGTCGATCGACACCACCACTATGTGTCGATCGACACCAGTCCCTCAGTCTGAGAATTTTACGTATGACGGAGAGAAATCGACCAAGGTTGACACTTCGACTCGACACAAGGTACCAGTGTCGATCGACACCAACAGAGTGTCGACCGACACCTTCCAGCAGATAACAGGAATTCTACGACTGACGGACCAAAATCGACCGTGGTCGATACTACGGTGTCGACACCAACGACCAGTATCGATCGATACCACCAGGGTGTCGCTCGACACCATGAGCGATCACGACCAGGATCAAGCGACTACCTCCCCCAGGTTACAGAGCGGATATACAAGCCTAAGGTTCCTTATCCTAGGAACCCTAGGAAATCTAAACAGGAGTTGGAAGATGCCAGATGCAAGGTAATGATGGATAAGCTCATTCTTGAGATCCCTTTGATTGATGCGGTGAAGACTTCTCCTGTAATCAGACAGTATGTGAAGCGGATGGTGACCAAGGACATGAATGTTGAGCAAAGTGTGATGATGATCTCTGCTCATGTCAGCGCTGTTATCCAGAACAAGATTCCAGCCAAACTCCCATACCCTGGAAGCTTTGTTTTGGACTGCAACATTTTCTCTGACAAGTTTGCACGTTCTTTGTGTGATTTGGGTTCTAGTGTCAACTTGATGCCTCGTTCTGTTGCAGTCAACCTTGGGATGACTGATTTCCAATCAACCCGGATCACGCTTATACTCGCTGATCGTTCTGTTCGGATTCCGGATGGTGTGCTTGAGGATGTTCCAATAACGATAGGGGATTTTCTCATCCCTACTGACTTTGTGGTTCTGCAATATGAGGAATAACCAAAGGATCCTCTGATTTTAGGACGACCTTTCTTGGCTACAGCTGGTGCAATCATCGATGTAAGGAAAGGACGGATTGGGCTGAATGTGGTTGACTTGGTAATGAACTTTGACATGGATAAGCTAGTCAAGAGACCTACCATTGATGGGCAGACCTTCTATGTGGATACATTATCCAACCTTGCTCAGGAGATTTTCCACGAGATGCACCCTGATGACCCTTTGGAAAGGGCTCTGCTCACTCCTACAAAAGCAACAGAGCATTTAGATGACATTGCTGCTGGGTATGTCAGGCTAATGGACGCGAGCGATCAGATGACGCAGTCAACAGGTACAGAGGAGTGTATTGCAACTTCTGAAAAGGTTACTCCTGTTAGTGATTGGAGCCCAGAGAAAGCTCCTAAGGTTGATCTCAAACAACTCCCTGCAGGGCTAAGGTACGCGTTCCTTGGTGAAAATTCTTCTTATCCTGTCATTGTGAATGCTTCTTTAAACAACGCAGAGCTCACTTTATTGCTAAGTAAGCTGCGCAAGTTTCACAAAGCTCTTGGCTATTCTCTTGATAACATTGCAGGTATCTCTCCAGATTTGTGCATGCATAGGATCTATCTCGAGGATGAGATAAAGTCGTTAGTTGAGCATCAGAGGAGGCTAAACCCGAATCTGAAGGAGGTTGTTAAGAAGGAGATCATGAAGTTGCTGGAAGCTGGTATCATCTATCCTATCTCAGACAGCAATTGGGTTAGTCCAGTGCATGTGGTTCCTAAGAAAAGAGGGGTTACAGTGGTTAAGAATGACAAGGATGAGCTGATCCCTACAAGAACAGTGACATGCCACAGGATGTGCATTGACTACAAAAAGCTGAATGCTGCGACCAGGAAAGACCATTTCCCTCTGCCCTTCATTGACCAAATGCTGGAAAAGTTAGCTAGTCACTCTTACTACTGCTTCCTTGATGGATATTCGGGGTTCTTTCAGATTCCTATCCATCCAGAGGACCAGGAGAAGACTACTTTTACTTGTCCCTATGGTACTTTTACATACCGCAGGATGCCATTTGGACTTTGTAACGCTCCTGCGACCTTTCAGCGATGTATGATGTCGATCTTCACTGACATGATCGAAGACTACATGGAAGTCTTTATGGATGACTTCTCTGTTTATGGGTCCTCTTTTAAAGACTGCCTGGACAACTTGTGCAAGGTGCTTGCTCGATGTGAAGAAAAGCATCTGGTTCTGAATTGGGAGAAGTGTCACTTTATGATCCGCGATGGTATTGTGCTTGGGCATCGGGTTTCAGAAGCTGGGATTGAGGTTGATCGAGCTAAGATTGAGGTGATGACTAGTCTACCACCTCCAAATTCTGCGAAATCAGTGAGGAGTTTTCTGGGACACGCAGGCTTCTACAGAAGATATATCAAAGACTTCAGCAAGATCGCAAGGCCACTAACTGCTCTGCTCTGCAAGGATGTTCAGTTTGAGTTTGATGCTGATTGTGTCTCAGCGTTCGAACAGATCAAGCAAGAATTAGTGAGTGCTCCTATTGTCCAACCTCCAGATTGGGATCTGCCTTTTGAGGTTATGTGTGATGCTAGTGACTTCGCAGTTGGGGCTGTTCTGGGACAGAAAAAGGACAAGAAGCTTCATGCCATCTACTACGCCAGCAGAACGCTTGATGACGCACAGAGGAACTATGCAACAACAGAGAAGGAACTGTTGGCCGTGGTGTTTGCTTTTGAGAAGTTTCGCACTTACTTGGTAGGATCTAAGGTGATCGTCCATATAGATCAATTGGCTCTCAAATACTTAATGCAGAAAAAGGAGGCTAAGCCGAGATTGTTGAGATGGATTCTTCTGCTTCAGGAATTCGACATCGAGGTCAGGGACAAGAAGGGGGTTGAGAATGGTGTTTCTGATCATCTCTCAAGGATTCGGATTGACGATGGTGTTCCTATTCATGATGATCTACCTGAGGAAGCCATCAACCTGGTCGAAACCGGTATTCAGCAGGATCTACAGACATTTTTGCGACATAATCTACATAACGCTCACGGATTGGTCTTAGTGTCGACCGATACCACCAAGGTGTCGATCGACACCACAAACATAGAAACGGACGGTTGTCGATCAAGCAATGGTGCACTCGACACACACCCTCGACACATGGTCTCGGTGTCGACCGACACCACTTCCTGTGTCGATCGACACCCCTCATGCGGTGCTTCGGAGTTGGGCTGTGCCAGCTATGCAGCTTCTATCGCTGTTTCACCTCGTCTGTGGTATGCTGATATTGCCAATTACCTCGCTCCGGAAGATGAGCCAGATAACTTCACAGGGTATGCTAAGAAGAAATTCTTGCGAGAGCTCAGGCGATTCTACTGGGACGAACCGTACTTGTATAAGCACTGTTCTGATGGGGTTTACAGAAGATGCATTGCGGAGTCTGAGGTTTCAGATGTGTTGTTTCATTGTCACGGGTCTGAGTATGCATGACACTTCGCTACCTTCAAGACAGTGTCCAAGGTTCTTCAAGCAGGGTTTTGGTAGCCCACTATGTTCAAGGATACTCATGCATTCATCTCCACATGTGACGTCTGTCAGCGCAGAGGAAAGATCAGCAAACGCCATGAGATGCCACAAAACTTCATCCTCGAGGTTGAAGTCTTTCATTGCCGGGGTATTGACTTCATGGGTCCTTTTCCCTCCTCTTTCGGGAACAAGTACATTCTGGTCGCTATGGATTACGTCTCCAAGTGGGTAGAGGCAATTGCTAGTCCTAGGAATGATTCTGCGGTGGTTCTTAAGCTGTTTAAGTCCATCATCTTTCCTCGCTTCGGAGTTCCTCGAATTGTGATCAGTGATGGAGGTTCACACTTCATCAACACGGTCTTTGAAAAGATGTTGAAGAAGCACGGGGTACAGCATCGTGTCGCTACTCCATATCATCCTCAGACAAGCGGACAAGTGGAAGTGTCAAACAGGCAGATTAAAGAGATCCTGGAGAAAACAGTGAGTAAGACAAGGAAGGATTGGTCTGCCAAGTTGGATGATGCGCTATGGACTTACCGGACAGCATTCAAGACACCATTGGGCACCACACCGTTTCATCTGCTTTATGGGAAAGCATGTCACCTTCCAGTGGAATTAGAGCAGAAGGCAGCTTTGGCAATTAAGATGATGAATTTTGACATCAGGTCTGCTGCTGATAGGAGGATGGTTCAGCTGAATAAGTTGGATGAAATCCGGTTCCATGCTTATGAGAACTCTAAGTTGTACAAGGAAAGAACAAAGGCCTATCATGATAGGAAGATCATCTCCACGAAATTCGAACCAAATGACCAAGTACTTCTGTACAACTCGCGTTTAACTTTATTTCCTGGCAAATTGCGTTCTCGTTGGTCAGGTCCTTTCACCATCAAGGAGGTCCGACCATATGGTGCTGTTGTCCTCATGAACTCTGACGGCAAGGAGTTTACTGTGAATGGACAACGGGTCAAACATTACTGGGCGAATGCCGCTATCCCTGACGGACACATTATCCATCTGGACGATGCACCCTCTGTTTAATCAACTGCCAAGTCAAGCTAATGACTCAAAACAAGCGCTGAGTGGGAGACAACCCACTGCGGTAACTCTGTATCATATCTCTTTTGGTTTTTTTTTTTTTGGTTATTTCGTATGGTTTTGATTTATTTCAATTGAGTCTTGCGATTGATTTCATAAATCTCAAAACCTCTCTAACTCTTGCGATTTTTGGGCGATTTTGTTGATTCCAGGTACCATTTTGATCGGAATTTCAAGGGCAATCTGATTTCACTCTCCATTTCCTCGATCTGCAACCATGGAAACGCGTAGGAAGAGAAACAGAAGCGACGGCGAGGCTTCTTCCTCCCGCCCACCGCGCGCCACTACCACCACCGCCTCCTCCTCGCCGTCGTCGCCTCCTCCTCCACAGGTAGCTCCTCCATCTCGTCCTCTATGGCCTAGGTTAGAAGGTAGGAAGATAATCATCTCCAGGGTTTGGGAGAAAAGCCCAAAAGAGGAAGTTGAGAGTGATGCTTGCAGAGAATTGGGATGATTATGACTCTTTGTTTTACAATGCTTGGTTGGGAGTTGAGATTCGACCAACTAGGGTCGCGGATAATGTTGCTTTGAGGAGAATGAGTATTAAGGAGGATGTCCTGTACCTTCTGAGGAAGATTGGTCTGGGTACAATAGCGACCAAGCACTACGATCTGTTCCCTGACTTGGTCCGCCAGTTCTTGGCCACTGTTCGTGTCTACTACACGAACGAGGTTGTGAAGAATGCTCAGGAAGGTACACTCACCTTTCTGATTCGTGGCGTTCGTTACAGGTTGTCTCTGCGCGATCTCTGTGGGCTGTATGGTTTCAGCAGGGACCCAACAGGGGTGGCTCTTCCCACCATTTTCTACGATGCACAGGCCTTCTGGGCCTACTTTGGGAATGGTTGTTTTGACTCGAAGACGTCCACCCAGTCTGACATCCGCCATCCTGCCCTGAGGTATGTCACTCGTCTTCTTGGGAACACATTTTTGTGTAAGATGGAGCCTGGCAAGATGAGATTGTCTGAGCTGGTTCTTCTGTATTATGCTGTTGGCGATATATGTGTTGATAGTTTTGAGTGGCCTGAGCTAGATGATGATATTAACTTCGGGGCTGTGTTTGCACATCACTAGGTCTCTCTGAAGACTAAGCTTTTTTCTGGTCGTGGGACCAAGGTCGAGAGTGTAGGTAGTCTGTTGACACCTATTTTTAGGCACTGTGGCATTGCTACAGAGAGCTGCAGCATCATTACCAGGCACTCGCTCATGGATGAGGAGTACCTGAAGAGTGCTCGTTGGATTAAACCCGAGTGGCTTTGGTGCTTCACAGATTCGCGAGGCCCCCACCTGATTCAGCTGCCACAGAGGGATCTCACAGCCATTATAGAGGACCCTCTATGCCTTGACTTCCAGCCCGACACTCGTCTGCTGACTGCTGCTCCACCATCTCGGGTTTGTCGAGGCAGCTCTTCACGTTCAGCTCTTTCTGCTGCAGTGCACGCTCCTGTTCCTGACCTTACTGGAGGTCCACCTGTTGAGTTTCCGCCTACACCAGCGCTCCCCATGGAGACTGCAGATTTACAGCGATATGTCGCTTTTAGCTTTCAGAGCATATGGCAGGCGATCTCCAGGTTGTCTCGCTGCGGTTGTGTGCGTCCCTCGACCAGGTCTGCTCCCCGTCGCCGTGCACCCACTCCTTCTGATGATGAGGCTACAGATGAGGATTAGTCTTTCGATTGGTCCTGGTTCTTTTTCTTTCTCTTATTTATACTTTTCCTTTGAGTCATTTTTCTTTATTTGAGTCAGTCTGTCAGCTACTATTTTGATTATGTATGGATTTATGTTGTTCTTTATCATTGCTTTTGATCTGTGTGTGCGTGTTTACAGTGCTTTTGGATTTAGATCGCCAATTCAATGTTTCTTGCTAGACCTTGTTTCTGCAAACAGGCTTGGTGTCGACCGACACTCATTCTTAGTGTCGCTCGACACCTACTTCCACTTACACCACCAGACGATATGCACTTGGTGTCGATCGACACCAACGTTGGGTGTTGCTCGACATCAGGCACAGGTTACTCCATGACTCTCCTCGATCCATATTGTTCCATTTGGTTTCTTTCTTTTACCACCACTTACTTTGGTATCACTGGGGACAGTGATTCTTAAGTCTGGGGGAGGTAGTCGCTGACATTGTTTTTGTTATTCTTATTTAGCGTTATTGAGTCGAGTCCAATTCTGTTTGTTTTATTGAGTCAAAACTGGTTAGGGAATTACGATCTTTCTTCTTACTCTATGTGCTTGAGTGATTAATGATGCAGATTTAGTTCAGATGCGACTAATGAAAAATCCAAAAGCTGATCAGTATTCTAGAGAGACCCATACTTTGCAACAGTTTCCACACAAGCTGGAGCTAATTTCTGAGCTCTTCCTTTTACCTCATCAATGCAGCTGGTGTTCCTAGGGCTTGACTCCTCGTTCTTACCTGACAAACAAAAAGCCTAATTGAAAAAAGTAATGGTACTCCTCTCCCTTATTCAGTAAAAAAAAAAAAGAGTGTTTATTTGCAGAAAAGATGATATGATTTTCTTTAAAGTAAAGGGATAGGAAAATTTCCAACGACCCCATTATTTTACTTCAAAAGGAATGATCACACAAAAGTTGGAAGCGAGGTTAGGAAAATTTCCTATGATACCATTATTCGCCTACACTTTTGAGATAAAAAAAAAAAAGAGAGAAACAACACAAAAGATGTTGAGAAAAGAATAAGTCTGGGGAAGAGAAAGAGTACCAAAAAGATGTGGAAATTGGTTAGTTTGTCATGGTATTGAATGGGAATGAGTCTAGAATGTCCTTGGCACTGATTTCATTGATGAGACCCAGCGATGAAGGCTAATGGAAATTGTTGTGGAATTGTGCGGTGAATCTGGCGTACAGAAAAGCTTACGGAGAAGTACATGAAGGTTGGATTTGAATTGGTCTGTTGAGCATATGGATTTTGGTTTGAATGCTCAATGCATTGGTTTAAGAGAAAAGGGAGTTTCCGCGATTTGCAAACTTCTTTCACAGGTTAAGTTTATGTTTTGCTTGAGGGCAAGCAAAGGCTAAGTCTGGGGGAGTTGATATATCATGGTTTTTACGGTTTTTAACCATGATATAAGTCCTGTTTATAAAGTATTTTTGGTGTTTTTGTGTCTCTATCGAGTCATTGTAGGTTCAGGTACGTTTTGGACTCATTGGATGCATATTGGGATGATTGGAAACATTTGGCATTCTGTAGCTGAGAAGAGCAAGTTGGAGATCACGATGGATGTTGGTGTTGATCGACACTGCCTCCTAGTGTCGCTCGACACCGGTCGCCGCTACTTGTTTCACACGAGTTTTAAAGACTTTTGAAGAATTGCAGAATGACCCAGAAGATTTTTCTAATTGCAAGACAAGTCCCTGACGTACTTTGGAGTATGAATAGTTGTTTTTAGAGTTTTAGAACGGATCTTCTTATCTTTTACTTTTGGCAATTGGATTTTGAAAGCTTGTTGGGAGAAACAGATCAGAACTCATTGTAGAGAGAAGATTTCGAACTCCCTTTATTTCTATTCTAATGCAATTTATTCAGATTATGATTTGTGTTACATTGATTATGTCTGAGTAATTCACCTGTTAGATTTAGGGTTTTTCTAAGGATAGGATGAATTGTTGAATTGGATTTGATCTGTTAGGGTTATCATATGGTTCTTCATCTAGGTTGAGATTAATGCTAGTTCTAGACTGATCACCTGGAATTTAGATCATAGGATAATTGGTAGACACGAAAGTGTTATTGGTTTCCTGAATTAAACCTTGATGAGCAAAATACCTATCTGCAAAGACATTTGATTTAGGGATTTTGTGAACTTATCGAACTTGGATTTAATGCATGTTTTGATTGTTGAATTTGCAAAGAAATTTGGAATTTACTATTATAGACATAGATAGTCTCTGCAACAAAAGTTGATTGATTTGAATTTAGTGTTTTTAGTTCAAGAGCGGTTCTTAACAACCCTGTAATGCATGTCTGTTTAACAATTCTGAATTCCTGAAGAATTTCCCTAAGTCTAGCCTTTCCATATCTGAAAACAACACATTTCCTTTTTATTACTTGTTTTACATTTCTTCAACACTATTTAGCTAGAACCCAAATTATTAATCTATTGTGTGAACAACAGTCTCTGTGGATTCGACCCCTAAGTATTGCATCGATCTCTTAATTTGAGAGAGTAGCTCTAGGGATTAATTTGAGCATATCATAAGGTACGCGTTCTTGGTCCTAACTCTACTTATCCTGTCATAATAAATGCTGAGCTTAACAATGTGGGGAGTACCTTGTTGTTATGCCAAATGTTTATAAAGTATTTTTGGTGTTTTTGTGTCTCTATCGAGTCATTGTAGGTTCAGGTACGTTTTGGACTCATTGGATGCATATTGGGATGATTGGAAACATTTGGCATTCTGTAGCTGAGAAGAGCAAGTTGGAGATCACGATGGATGTTGGTGTCGATCGACACTGCCTCCTAGTGTCGCTCGACACCGGTCGCCGCTACTTGTTTCACACGAGTTTTAAAGACTTTTGAAGAATTGCAGAATGACCCAGAAGATTTTTCTAATTGCAAGACAAGTCCCTGACGTACTTTGGAGTATGAATAGTTGTTTTTAGAGTTTTAGAACGGATCTTCTTATCTTTTACTTTTGGCAATTGGATTTTGAAAGCTTGTTGGGAGAAACAGATCAGAACTCATTGTAGAGAGAAGATTTCGAACTCCCTTTATTTCTATTCTAATGCAATTTATTCAGATTATGATTTGTGTTACATTGATTATGTCTGAGTAATTCACCTGTTAGATTTAGGGTTTTTCTAAGGATAGGATGAATTGTTGAATTGGATTTGATCTGTTAGGGTTATCATATGGTTCTTCATCTAGGTTGAGATTAATGCTAGTTCTAGACTGATCACCTGGAATTTAGATCATAGGATAATTGGTAGACACGAAAGTGTTATTGGTTTCCTGAATTAAACCTTGATGAGCAAAATACCTATCTGCAAAGACATTTGATTTAGGGATTTTGTGAACTTATCGAACTTGGATTTAATGCATGTTTTGATTGTTGAATTTGCAAAGAAATTTGGAATTTACTGTTATAGACATAGATAGTCTCTGCAACAAAAGTTGATTGATTTGAATTTAGTGTTTTGAGTTCAAGAGCGGTTCTTAACAACCCTGTAATGCATGTCTGTTTAACAATTCTGAATTCCTGAAGAATTTCCCTAAGTCTAGCCTTTCCATATCTGAAAACAACACATTTCCTTTTTATTACTTGTTTTACATTTCTTCAACACTATTTAGCTAGAACCCAAATTATTAATCTATTGTGTGAACAACAGTCTCTGTGGATTCGACCCCTAAGTATTGCATCGATCTCTTAATTTGAGAGAGTAGCTCTAGGGATTAATTTGAGCATATCATAAGGTACGCGTTCTTGGTCCTAACTCTACTTATCCTGTCATAATAAATGCTGAGCTTAACAATGTGGGGAGTACCTTGTTGTTATGTGAATTGAGAAAGTATAAGAAAGCTTTGGGATACTCTATCGATGACATAAAATGTATTTATCCCAACCTTTGCATGCATCAGATATATCTAGAGGATGAATCGATGAGTTCTGTTGAACATCAGAGACGGTTAAACCAAAATCTGTGTGATGTTGTTAAGAAAGAGATAATGAAACTTCTAGATGCAGGGGTCATCTATCCTATCTCAGATAGTACTTGGGTGAGCCCGGTCCATGTGGTGCCAAAGAAGGGTGGTGTTAGTATGATTAAAAATGACAAGAATGAGTTAATTTCAACAAAAACTATCACAGGACACCGAATGTGCATTGACTATCGAAAAGTTTTGCAACCCGAAAAGACCACTTCCCACTCCCTTTTATTGATCAAATGTTAGAAAGATTAACGAATCATCCATATTACTATTTTCTTGATGGGTACTCTGTTTTTTTTTCAAATACCGATTCAGCCTGATGATCAGGAGAAGACCACCTTCACATGTCTTTATGGTACCTTTGCATATGGAAGGATGCCATTTGGATTATGTAACGCTCCAGCTACCTTTAAGCATTGTATGATGTCTATCTTTACTGATATGATTGAGGATATTATGGAGGTTTTCATGGATGACTTTTCCATGCATGGCACTTCTTTCTCTGTTTATTTGTCTAACTTATGCAGGGTACTTCAGCGCTGCGAGGACAAGCATTTGGTCCTCAACTGGAAGAAATGCCACTTAATGGTACGAGATGGGATTTTTCTTGGTCACAAGATTTTGGAAAAGGGCATAGAGGTCGACAGGGCTAAGATCAAAGTTATGATGGGGATGAGCCACCAAACTCTATGAAAGGGATACGAAGTTTCCAAGGACACACTGGGTTCTACAGGAGGTTTATTAAAGACTTCTCCAATTGCTAGACCACTTACCCAGCTGTTGTGTAAGGATCAGAAACTCGAGTTCGACGAAGGCTACCTAAACGCCTTCACAACAATCCGAGAAGCTCTTCTGAGTGCTCCCATTATACAACCACATGATTGGAAACTCCCTTTTGAGATAATGTGTGATGCTAGTGACTACGCCGTAAAGGCTGTGCTGAGACAGCAGAAAGACAAGAAGATGCACTCCATATACTATGCAAGTCGCACTCTTGATGGAGCACAATGGAACTACGCAACAACAGAAAAGGAGCTTCTCGCCATTGTGTTTGCCTTTAAGAAGTTCAGGTCCTATCTGGTTGGGTCTAAAGTTATTGTGCATAAGGATCATGCCACTCTGAGGTTTTTGTTGTCAAAGAAAGATGCCAAGCCGAGATTGTTGCGATGGATACTTCTGCTGCAGGAGTTCGACTTGGAGATCAAAGAAAAAAAAGGCATTGAGAATGGTGTAGCAGATAACCTTTCGTGGTTAAGGGTTGAGGAAGACGTCCCTATGCACGACACTCTTCCTGGAGAAGACCTAGCCCTGATCAAAGATCGTTACGTTCGTGAAGTCGAAGAAGCTTGTCTCACCCGCATAACCGAACTCATGACGGTTCACACTTCAGAAGATAAAATACCATGGTATGCCGATTTCGCTAACTATTTGTCTTGTGATGTTTCCCCACCAGATTTCACTAGACATGCGAAGAAGAAGTTCCTGAATGATGTCCAGAACTACTATTGGGATGAACCCTTTTTATATAAAAAATGCAAAGACGGTATTTTCAGAAGGTACATTCCTAAAAGCGAGGCTTTAGGCGTCCTCCATTATTGTCACGCTTCAGATTATGCCGGACATTGCATCCTTCAAGACTGCCACAAAGGTTCTCCAAGCTGGTTTTTGGTGGCCTACCTCATTCCACGATGCACATGATTTTGTTACTCAATGTGATGCTTGCCTGAGGAAAGGAAATATAAGCAAGAGGAACAAGATGCCTCAGAATTTCATTCTCGAAGTTGAGGTGTTCGATGTCTGGGGTATTGATTTCATGGGACTTTTTCTATCGTCCTATGGAAACGAGTACATTCTCGTAGCTGCGACTACGTCTCCAAGTGGGTTGAAGCGATAGCAGACCCTATAAATGACGGGAAGGTAGTGATCAAAATGTTCAAGCATATCATATTCCCAAGATTCGGAGTTCCTAAGGTTGTGATAAGTGATGGGGGTAAGCACTTCATCAACAAGATTTTCGATAATTTGTTGGCAAAGCATGGGGTGGCACACAAGGTAGCCACACCATATCACCGTCAAACAAGTGGGCAAGTCGAGATCTCAAACCGTGAGATAAAGGGGATTTTAGAGAAAACCGTGGGCAAGTGAAGGAAGGATTGGGCGGAAAAGCTTGATGATGCTCTTTGGGCTTACAAAACTGCCTTCAAAACACCCATTGGAACAACACCTTTCAACCTTGTCTATGTAAAGGCATGTCATCTGCCTGTTGAGCTAGAGTACAAGGCGCTTTGGGCAACAAAAATGATGAACTTCGATATCAAGACGGCTGGTGAGAAATGTCTAGTTGATATAATGCGTTTTTAGCGCATTCTAACCTTTGTTTTGTAGATCTTTATCGAGTCTTTTATTTTATTTTGAGTCATTTTAGATCTCAAAGATGGCTGGAATGGAGGATCGGAGCTCATGAAGAGACTTGGCGAAAATAGAGGGAAAGTGAAGCTTTTTGGAAAGTTTCGAAAAAAGGAGCACCCGCTCCTCAACGGAGCACCTGCTCCCGCGGAAGATCTATTTTTGGAAATTTCATTAAACCTAATTTTTGCCACCAAGACTTTTCTCTAATTAATCCTAGCCGCCCCAGACCTCTATTATCGATCCATTATCGAATTTTTATCGAACTGTTGAGAGAGAACTCGAGAGAGATTGAGAGAGACATTGTTTTGAGAGTTTTTGTAAGCATAAATAGGATTATATATATTCATATCTTCATCTATCGTTGTTCTAAATGCCTAGACTATCTTGATCACCTAGCCTCTGATTTTCTGGTTTAATTTACTCATCAAAAGTGTTGTGAATTGCTTGAAAGAACATAGATGGGCGATTTGTCCTTAGCCAACGACAGTTGATGTTAAGGCTAGTTGTGAACAAATCGATCCCATCCTCTATAATGCTTATCATTCTTTGTAAACTCAAACGACAGTTTAGGGTGTTAGATTGATTGATAAAGTGGTTGATACCACGACAGTGGATCCTCCTATTTCTATGGTTGAGTTCTAGATTGGTTCTGAATTATTGTCCTGAATAATTGTTTGGTTCTAGATGGTCTAATCCTGAGATATTATCCCTTAGCCTAACATTTTTATTAATATTTGATTAAACCGATTTTATTTAATTTGCTTGCTATTTGTGACAACTAAAAACCAAAAACAACTTGATCGCTTAGATGAATTTGTATCCTAAAAAATTAGAGTGTATTGCTGGTCCCTTTGAACGAACCTCATTATTCTACATCGGGTTGTTCAGCCTTTTTATCAATTGGCGCCGTTGCGACGATGACCAACTGATATGCTCAAATTAACCCTAGAGCTACTCTCTCAAATTAAAAGATCAAAATATTACTTAGGGATCGAATCCACAAGGACTAGAGATTCACACAATAGATTAACAGTTTGGAAATATAGCTAAATGACAAAAGATGTAATGTAAAACTAACAAAATAGAAAGTAAAGATTGAAAATTCAATGAGAAAAAATGCTAGACTTAGGAAAATTCTCAGGAAATTCAGAATTGCAGAACAAAATAATTATCAAAATTGTAATTAAAAACCGTAAAAATCATGATATATCAACTCCTTCAAATTTAGCCTTTGCTTGCATTGATCATCGAACCATAATCCATATACTAACATACTCCTTCTGAATCAAACCACCATGTACTTCTCCGTAGACATTTCCAACATCCCAAATTTACCCCACAATTTCGCAACATTCTCCACCAGCCTTCAGCGCTGGGTCTCATTAATGAAATCGATGCCAAGAACCTTCTAGACTCATTCCCGTAAGTATACCATGACAAATCAACCAATTTACAACCTTTAATATTCTTTCTCTCTCCAGACTTATTATTTTCTTAACATCTTTTGTGTTATTTTTCCTCTTTTTTTTATCAAAAGTGTAGGCGAATAATGGCATCAAGGGAAAATTTTCTAACCTCACTTCCAACTTTCGTGTGATCAGTCTTTTCAAAGTAAAATAGTGGGATCGTTGGAAATTTTCCTATTCCTTTACCCAAAAAAAATCATCTCGTCTTTTATGCTCTTTTCTGAATAAGGGAGAGGCATACCATCACTTTTTACTTAGGCTTTCGTTTGTCAGGTAAGAACGAGGAGTCAAGCTCTATGACTTCTGGTTGCATCGATGAGGTAAAAGGAAGAGTTTATAAATTTGCTCCGGCTTTTGTGGAATCTGTTGTGAAGTATGGATCGCTCTGGGTCATCGATCAGTCTTTGGATTTTCCATTAGTCGGATCTGAACTTAATCTGCAGCATTAGTCACTCAGGCAAATAGACTAAGAAGAGAGATCGTAATTTCCTAACCAAAGTTTGACTCAATAAAATGAATAAGACTGACACGACTGACTCTCAAAAACAAACACAAAATCAGCAACTACCTCCCCCAGATTTAAATGACATGGTCCCCAGTGGTATCAAATTCAAGGTTGGTAAAATAAATAATTAAAAATAGAACCGAGTGGAAGAATGAAGATCCAAAAATAACCTGTGGTCGGTGTCGATCGACACCAGGTAGTGGTGTCGATCGTCACCAAATGTTTGTGCCTAATGTTGTGTCAGTGTCGAGCAACACTATGGGTAAGTGTCGATCGACACCCTACCTGTAAGCAGAGACGATTTCTACCAAGAAAAATTGTAATGTCGATCTAAATCCAAAGAACACTGTAAACACGCACACACAGATTAAAAGCAGTGACATAAAAACTTCATAAATCCATACAAGTTCCAAATAGAAGCTGACAAACTGACTCAAAGAGAAATAAAATGACTCAAGAAAAAAGAAAAAGAAAAGAAACGAAAAATGAACCATGGTGATAGCGAAGGAACTAATCCTCATCTGTAGCCTCATCATCTGAAGCTGAAGTGGTGAGCTCATGGCGAGAGGGAGCAGGACGGCAGGTCGATGGACGAACGCATCCACAGCGAGACAACCGAGCAATTGCCTGCCAAATATTCTGGAAGCTGTCAGCCACATAGCGCTGAAACTCTGTTGTCGCCATAGGGATCGCAGGGGTCGAAGGAAACTCAAGTGGTGGACCTCCAACAAGGTCTGAAATAGGGGCATCCTCTACAGATGAGGGACTAGAGGGTGAAGAACTACCCCTACGGACACGAGAAGGTGGCGCTGAGGTCAGGAGGCGGGGATCTGGCTGAAAACTAAGTTGCAGCGGGTCATCAATGATAGTAGTGAGCTCTCGTAGAGGCAGCTGAATCAGATGCGGTCCCGAAGAGTCGCTGAAACACCAGAGCCAATCCCACGTAATCCATCGAGCACTCTTTAGATGCTCCTCATCCATAAGGGAATGCTTGGTAACAATACTACAGCTCTCTATAGCAATCCCAAAATGCCTAAAGATAGATGTCAGGAGGCTACCTACACTCTCAACCTTAGTACCACGACCTGAGAATGGCTTAGTCTTCAACGAGTCTAAATGGTGTACAAACATAGCGCCTAAGTTAACATTATCATCCAGATCAGGCCACTCAAAACTCTCAACACAGAGATCACCAATAGCGTAGTAAAGCAAAACCAATTCAGACAACCTCATCTTCCCAGGTTCCATTTTGCACAATATTGTATTCCCAAGGAGATGAATGACGTACCTCAAAACAGGATGGTGAACATCAGACTGTGTCAAAGTCTTGGAATCGTAGCGCCCATTCCCAAAATAAGACCAGAAGGCCTGTGCATTGTAGAAAACAGTGGGAAGCGCCACCCCTGTTGGGTCGCTCCGAAAATCATACAAGCTACAGAGATCATGCAGGGAAATATGATATCGCACACCTCGAATCAGAAAAGTGAGAGTACCTTCCTGAGCGTTCTTGACGACCTCGTTTCTGTAGTAGACACGAGCAGTGGCCAAGAACTGGCGAACCAAGTCAGGGAACAGGTCATAGTGCTTGGTCACTATCGTGCCCAACCCCATCTTTCTCAGAAGCCTCAGAACGTCTTCCCGAATAATCATATCTGCAACCCGAGTGGGTATAATCTCAACGCCCAACTAACCATTGTAGAACAATGTATCGTACTCATCCCAATCATCTGAGATTTCTCTGTAAACACACTCATCACTCTCAATCTCCTCTTTTAAGGATTTTTCCCAAACTCCTTGTGAAATGATTCTTCTACCTTCTAGTCTTGGCCATGGAGGACGAGATTGAGGAGCTACCTGTGGTGAGGGAGGATACGGCGGCGACGGCGGGCTGCTGGCGAGAGGAAGAAGCCTCGCCATCGGACTGATTTCGCTTCCTACGCAATGACATGAGCACAGATCAAGCAAATGGAGGTCGGAATTAGGTAGAGTATGAGATTCCGATGAGTTTAGCACCAGAAATCGACAAAATCGCCCAAGAATCGCAAAAGTTAGAGAGGTTTGAAGATTTGTTTCGATTTTGGGTTATGATGCTCGACATGTTGTGGGTGTATAAACTAATTTGAATGAGACCATGGTTCGACAAAACTTTTTTTTTTGAATGAAATAAATGAATATAAACTGAATGAATGAAAATAAAAATAGATATGACACAACATTACTATAGTGGATTGCCTCCCATTAAGCGCTTGTTTTGAGTCATTAGCTTGACTTGGCAGCAAATTAAGCAGAGGGTGCATCCTCCAAACAGATGATGTGTCCGTCTGGGATTTCGGCCTTCGCCTAGTAATGTTTCACCCTTTGTCCATTCACAGTAAATTCCTTGCCTTCAGAGTTCAGTTGGACAACAGCACCATATGGTCGAACCTCTTTGATGGTGAAAGGACGTGACCAACGAGAATGCAATTTTATAGGAAACAATTGTAAACGAGAGTTGTACAGAAGTACCTGGTCATTGGGTTGGAAGTTTCGGGAGATGATCCTGTTATCATGATATGCCTTTGTTATCTCCTTATACAGCTTAGAGTTCTTGTAGGCGTGGAATCTGATCTCATCCCACTCATTTAGCTGAACCAACATCTTTTCTATAGCAGACCTGATGTCAAAATTCATCATCTTTACAGCCCAACCTGCTTTGTGTTCTAGTTCCACTGGAACGTGACAAGCTTTCCCATAAAGCAGATGAAACGTGTAGTGCCCAGTGGAGTTTTGAAAGCTATCCTGTAAGCCAGAAGTGCATCATCCAACTTTACAGACCAATCTTTCCTTGTCTTGCTCACTGTCTTTTCCAGAATCTCCTTAATCTGCCGGTTGGACACTTTCACCTGTCCACTTGTTTGAGGATGATAAGGAGTAGCAACGCTATTATGTACCCCATGCTTTTTCAGCAGCTTCTCAAAGACCCTGTTGATGAAATGTAAACCACCATCACTGATCACAATTCATGGAACTCCAAAACTAGGAAAGATGATGGACTTAAACAACTTAAGAACCACCGCAGAATCAATCAACAGCAACCAGAATGTACTTATTCCCGAAAGATGAGGGAAAAGGACCCATAAAATCAATGCCCCAGCAATCAAAGACTTCAACCTCTAGGATGAAGTTTTGTGGCATCTCGTGTCTTTTGCTGATCTTTCCTCTGCGCTGACAAACATCACATGTGGATACGAATGCATGAGCATCCTTGAACATTGTAGGCCACCAAAAGCTTGCTTGAAAAACTTTAGACACTGTCTTAAAAGTAGCAAAGTGTCCCACATATTCAGACCCGTGACAGTGAAACAACATATCCGAAACTTTAGATTCCGCAATGCATCTTCTGTAAACACCGTCGGAACAGTGCTTATACAGGTAAAGCTCATCCCAGTAAAATCACATAAGTTCTCTCAAGAACTTCTTCTTAGCATAACCCTTGAAGTTATCCGACTCGTCCTATGCAGCAAGGTAGTTTGCAATATCAGCATACCACGGTCGATTTGGAACAGCAACAGAAGCAATGTACCCTTTATAATCCAACTTAGGCGCGACAGGTGACGGGTGTCTGATATCTCTGTATTTTACTCATTTTAGGCACATGTTCGTCATCCTTTTAACATTGTTTCATCCATATTTTGCATCATCTAGAACCATTTACTTCCGTTCAGTACACTTAGACATTCTTGCATCAACATTGCATACACATTCTGCATATGGGGTTGAAACAGTTAATCTGGAGCTCTTAAGGGCTAGGGAAGGAATGGAGGCTTACGACATGGATGAACCTGGGAAATGAGCATAGGACACACACGAAGGAAGAGCTCAACAACCCACTCGATGTGCATGATCGAGTGCATGCTCGAACCACACGAAGGAAGAGCTCGACCAACCACTCGATGTGCATGATCGAGTGCATGCTCAAACCACACGAAGGAAGAGCTCGACCAACCACTCGATGTGCATGATCGAGTGCATGCTCGACTCACGCGAAGGAAAAGCTCGACCAACCACTCGATCAACAGCTCGACCAGACGATCGAGTGCTCGATCGAGTAGAACCGCCGATTTAGCTATTTTGTCATTTTCTGTATTAGGGTTTTGGGCTGAGGCTATAAATATCCCTTTTGTCACAACCCAAGGGACATTACATTTTTCCTTAGGGTTTTTCTCTGTAGCCACCAAGAATATCCAGATTTTGTAATCCAGATATCTTTTGATCTATTGAGTATTTGCATTTGATTCTTTGAAACTTCTTTCTCCTCTCATCCTTACCTATCTGATATGCAAGTTTTATTGATTTCTGGGTTTGAGTCTTTGGTGTTCTTCATGAGGTCTGAGTAGTTTTCTAGGGTTCTTGAGGATGGGTTAGATTAGTGAAGAATCCTTAGTCTCCTAGGTTGTTTAAGGTTAGATTTCTATGAATCCCTTCTGGATTAGTGTTCTTAATGCTAATTTCTCTTTGATCATTTGGAGTTAGAACCCAAACATTTCCACATCCACCAAGTGTTTGATGAAATGTCTGAACCAACTAATTCCAGAGATTTACATATCTAGCCTAAGAGATTAGATGTCTAGAGTGTTTATTGGCTTTAATAGACTGAATCTTTATGCCTGTTAGGTTAGATGTGGCTAATGAGAATTAGATCTAGAACTATCTTAGCTTGATGATTTCTGTCATGAGAGTGGATTAATCAGCTTATGAGTCTATTGCATAGGGATTAGCTCTGCTTGAGTTTGTTAAACACCTAGGTAGATTAAGGAAGAATAACTGATCCATTACCCCATCCTTAGGAGCTTCTTGTTTATTTGAGTATTCTGTTGCATTTCTCTGTTTCTGTAGTTGTGTAGCTTCTGTTTCTCCTGTTAGTTACTGTTAGTTTTAATTGCTTGTTTAAGCTTCTTGTTTATGCTTTCTGCTGATTTAGGTTCAATCTTATATAGTTTTTCGGTTTATCGGTTGGAAACCCTTAACGAGTAATGGAGGATCCTAGAGATTACAAACCACGGTTTGAAACAGTTCAGATTACTGGCCGGATCTCGTGCTCGATATCATCTTGATGATTTGGGAAAATTCCCAAAAAAAACCCAAACTTTTTTATTTTTGGAAGATAAATACCCGAACTTTTTAGACACCCCGATTAATACCTCATCTAATAATGTTGTGTCGTTTAACACACCGTTTAGCAAAAACTCTCATTTTTCGATATCCGTCGTAACAGACGTTAACGAGCCTAATGTAAACAGTAAACGGGGTTATTTCTTTACCCACGTGTTAAAAATACTAATTAAAAAGTTCCCAAAAAAACCCCAAACTTTTTTATTTTTGGAAGAAAAATACCCGAACTTTTTAGACACCCCGATTAATACCTCATCTAATAATGTTGTGTCGTTTAACACACCGTTAAATAACAAGAGTCAAACACAAATCCGAATCAAACACAAATCCGAAAACTACTTCTTCACCTCCTTCTTGAAGCCACATCTTCAGATTACTTCTTCACCATTGCAAGGATCATGGCAATAACCACAGTGAAACCTGCCCGAGCTCTGGCTCAGAGATTTTGCAGACCCAGAACTTTCACTTCCCAATGAGACCATCGATTTTTTGGAAGAGATGAAGAGGAGAGGAGACGAGAAAATTTTGAAAATCAATTTTTTGCTCTAGGGTTTAGAAAGGGGAAAATCGATTTGGGGTTAATAGAAAATGGCAACAATGACTTTTTAATCGATTTTTGTTTGATTCGGATTTGTGTTTGACTCTTGTTATTTAACGGTGTGTTAAACGACACAACATTATTAGATGAGGTATTAATCGGGGTGTCTAAAAAGTTTGGGTATTTTTCTTCTAAAAATAAAAAAGTTTGAGGTTTTTTTGGGAATTTTTTAATTAGTGTTTTTAACACGTGGGTTAAAGAGATAATCCCGTTTACTGTTTACGTTAGGCTCGTTAACGTCTGTTACGACGGATGTCGGAAAATGAGAGTTTTTAATAAACGGTGTGTTAAACGACACAACATTATTAGATGACGTATTAATCGGGGTGTCTAAAAAGTTCAGGTATTTTTCTTCCAAAAATAAAAAAGTTTGGAGTTTTTTTGCGAATTTGCTTTTTGTTTACTTAGGTTGTTAGACATAAAAACCTATCGCTTTGGCTTGACTTAAATTGATCTGTTGCATCTATCTGTTAGCGTCACACCTGATTTGATTGATAACCTTTTGTATTACAATGACATGATAATGCATTAGGGTAATCTGGCCACCTTCAGAGTTACCTGCTAGCTTCTTTCTCTCAAAATCAGTATTTTTCGTGCTGTTGCTTGAAGCTAGGTTCTCAATTAATGTAACAGCGTCCTCAGGATACCTGGTGTTGATGTTACCATTGCTCGCAGCATCCAGAGCCATCTGATACCTCCAATCTATACCTCTGAAGAAGATACCCAACAACTGTACCTCACTGAACCCATGATGCGGATAATCTCTCTGATAAGCTATGAATCTTACCCAAGCAGCCTTGAATGCTTCAGCTGGTTGTTGAGAAAAAGTAGAGATCTTTGTTCTCGCATCCTCTGACATGGCATCATCATAGAAATTGTTCAAGAAGGCATTCTTGGTCTCCCACCAAGTAGTCAGAGATCCTGGCTTCAATTGCTTGAGTCAGTAAGCTGCTTCCCCAGCAAGAGAGTACGGAAAGAGCTTGCAGAAGAGGAAATCATTGGACACCCCATTAGCTTTTATGTTCATAACCAGGTCCTCAAACCTCTCGATGTGATCCATGGGTTGTTCATGAGGAAGACCATGGAAAGGATGCTGTCCCACGAGAGTGTAGTATGCGGGTTTCAGCTCAAAAGTCATTCTTCTGAAAGGGGGGAGGTCTGATTGCGGACCGGTTGGCATATAACTGATCCGGCCTGTTGTAATCACCCAGTGTCCTTCCACGAGCAACCGCAGTAGCAGCAGCTGCAGCTTGCACATCCGGAGCCTCAATAGCAGGAGGATGTCTGATATATATATTATTTTACCTATTTTACTTATGTGTTAGAAATAGTTTTTAGAGTCTTTTTAGTGTTTTCGTAGTGTTTTGGTATGTTTACAGGTTAGGTAATGCTTGGAGCTTACTTGGAGCAAAACTATGGAATTCGGTGTATTTTGGAGCTTAATTGAAGATTTGAAGACTTAAGAAGATTTGCAGTCAAAACTGTCCAGAATCGGAGCAGGTGTCTATCGACACTCATCGTGAGAACAGACTGTAACTTGAAATTCGAAGCCCAAATCGATACTGAGAAGCCCACAATCGTTATGATCGAAGCCTAGCACGTCCCTAGCTGTATATATATCGTTTTTATGTTTTAGAACAAAAGGGGGAGGGAGAGAGCTAACTATTGTTTTAGGTTTTTGAGAAGAGAGCTTTGGGGAGATCTTTCTGTAACCTGTTCTTCTGTAGTTCTGATTTTGAACTCCTATTACTTCTTCTCCTTACTCTTAATGATGATATCTTTCTTAATCTCTTGTGTTTTTACTTTGATTATGTCTGACTAATTCACCTGTTAGATTTAGGGTTTCTCATAAGGGTTTGATGGTTTGATTGAATGGATTGATTAGTTAAGGATTGTCTATCTTATTGTTCTTCATCTCTGATTGTTCTTATTGCTTATTCTAGACTGATCACCTGGAATTTAGATCATAGGATAATTGGTAGACAGGAAAGTGTTTTTAATTCCCTGAATTAAACCCTGATGAGCAAAATACCTATCTGCAAAGACATTGATTTAGGGATTTTGTAAACATATCGAACTTGGATTTAATGCATGTTTTGATTGTTGAATTTGCAAAGAAATTTGGGATTCACTGTTATAGACATAGATAATCTCTGCAACGAAAGTTGATTGGTTTGAATTTCGTGGTTGAGTTCTAGAACTGTTCTTAATTTTTCCTGACTAATCATTCATTCATCATTCCTGATTTCCTGAGAATTTCATGGATCTAACGTTTTCTCTGATTTGTTTACAACCCTATTTACATTATGCAATTTGTCTTTTTAATTTCATCTTTTTGGTTTAGCTTAATCTAAAATTGATAACCTATTGAGTAACTGAGTCCCTGTGGATTCGATCCCTAAGTACTACAGTGATCTCTTAATTTGAGAGAGTAGCTCAAGGGTAAATTTGAGCATATCAAATTTTGGCGCCGTTGCCGGGGACTCTTTGTTTACCATTAGGTTCCAGTTTAGGATTTTGTCTAAACTCTTTATTTTTGTTTTACTGATTTTTTTTTCAGGTGCATGCCTAATCGCAAAACCAGAAGCACCAAAGATCTTGAATTACTGAATCCGTCGAACCAAGAACTCAGGGAAATTGAAAGGAGAGGGAAAAAGACCAAGCAATCAGCTGAGATGGAACAACAACAAGCTTATTTGATTCGTCAGGCTGATGGGACCTACAGAAATGCAGAGGGTCAGACTTGCAATGAGCATGGCCAATTGATCGAAGTTGCAGGAAATCAGCTGCCACTGGCTTCCAACGCTGATCGTGTCGCTCCACACCCTCTCGATGGTGTCGCTCGACACCACTTACCAGAACAACCTGCAGGCACCGCAAATGTTGTTGCCAAACGTGCAAGAACTCTTGGAGAGCACAACCGTCCAGACCAATTCTATGCCAACCGATCTGCTATTCGTCTACCAACATTCCAGAGGAATGATTTTAAGCTGAAGCCAGCGTTCTACTCTTTTGTAGGACAACATCCATTCCATGGTTTGTCGAGTGAGCACCCAATGGACCACATAGAACGGTTTGAGGACCTGGTCATGAGCATTAAAGCTAATGGAGTCTTCAATGACTATCTGTTCTGCAAGCTTTTCCCATACTCACTTGGTGGGAAAGCAGCTTATTGGCTCAAGCAATTACCTCCTGGTTCTTTGACTACCTGGGAAGAGACCAAAAACGCATTTTTGAACAATATTTATGATGATGCGCGTTCTGAAGAGCTGAGAAACAAGATCTCTACGTTTTTTCAAGGACCAACAGAAGCATTCAAGGCTGCTTGGGTGCGATTCAGGTCATATCAGAGAGATTGTCCTCATTATGGTTTTAGTGCTGTTCAGCTTTTAGGTATCTTCTTCAGAGGAGTTAATTGGAGGTATCAGATGGCTCTAGATGCCGCTAGCAATGGGAATTTGAACACCAGATATCCTGAAGATGCTTTGATTTTGATTGAGAACTTGGCTTCTAGCAATAGTACCAAGAATGCAGACTTTGAGAGAAAGAAGCTAGCAGGAGGCATGTGTGGTAACGAAGTTGCTGAGGTTAAAGCTAAGATAGATTCAGTTCACAACCTTATTGTGAACAAGAAATCGGTTCGATTTGCTGAACATGTTGAGACACTTGAGCCAGAGCAACAAGTCTGTGAGGAAGAGGATGTCAACTATGTGAATGGTGCTGGTTATCAGGGACAGAGGTTTGGTAATCAGCAGGGAAACAGAGGGTACAACACAGGTGGTCAGAGAAGCGGTTCCACCGGTTTTCAGGGTTCACCAGGTTATGTTCCCAAGCCAGACTATCAAAAGACCTTCCAGCCCAATAACAACAACACTAGCTACACCAGGAACTACGGTAACTTTTCTTACCAAGCTCCTCCACCTCAGAATGCAGAGAGCAACATCACAGCCATGTTAAAGCAGTTGATAGAAGGCCAACAAAAGCTCACTGTCTCTCTTAATGGCAAACTTGATAATGTCTACACAACTCTGAATGACAAGATTGAAGCTCTAAACACTCAGGTTAAGACACTTGACATTAAGGTTGTTCAGACTGCTGAGTCTGTGAAACTCCAAGAGGGTTTTCTTCCAGGAAGAACCGATCCAAACCCTAAGCACACCTGCAATGCAATTTTGATCCGTGAAAGTGATGATGTTTGGGAAGAAGAAGAGAGCGATGAAGACAAGTTTGATGAGGATGCTTCCAATGAGACTTCTGGAGTCTGTATCTCCACTTTGGCTAAGTCAAGAGCTTTGATACGCCAAGAAATTGCTACTATTTCTGTTTGCCAGCCGCTGAAACTGGTGGGTGTCGATCGACACCCCATTCATAGTGTCGATCGACACTATACACGTACAGAGCTGCCTTACGTTGTAATTCCACCATCCGTTCAGTCCACTAAGTACAAACCTAAGGTACCCTATCCCAGCCCACGTCGATCCAAGCAAGAGATCGAAGATGAAAAGTGTAAGGCGATGTTTGATAAAATCAAGGCCGAGATTCCACAAGTTGACACCAATGACACTTCACCTCCAATGAAGCGTCCAGTGACGAGAATGGTTTTGAATGGTCTAACTCCTGAAGAGGGAGCTTTGCTTACACATGATATCAGTGCAATCTTCTTAACTCAGGCTCCTAAGAAGAAGAAAGAGAAGATGTAGGAAGTTGTGGTTTCCAAACAGGTCAGCGCAGTCATTCAGAAGAAGCTTCCTGAGAAGTTACCTGACCCCGGACGCTTCATCTTGGATTGCTCAATTTCAGAAGAGAGGTTTTCTCATTCTCTTTGTGACCTTGGCTCCAGTATCAATCTGATGCCCTATTCAGTAGCCAAAAGACTTGGGACGACGGACTTCAAGCCTACACGGATCTCTCTCATCTTAGCGGATCGCTCCAAAAAGATTTTAGAAGGTGTCTTAGAAGATGTTCCAGTGCAAATTGGTGAATATATGATTCCTACAGACTTCGTGGTATTGGAATATAAGGAGGAACCCAAAGATCCTTTGATTTTGGGACGACCCTTTTTAGCTATAGCAGAGGCTCTGATTGATGTGATCTCCACAGACACTACTGCTGGGTATGTCAAGGAGTTAAGTCTAAGTGAGCAAGTGAATAAGCAAGCTATTGAGCATGAGGATTGGTGTGGTGATCATCTTTTCAGTACTAGGCTTCAGGAAGAGGTTCTACTCAGTGACAAGTTGCAAGAGGATGATGTTTTTGAGATGGAGATAGGGATTGCAAATAAGAGTTGCAGAAAAAGTGACGAGATCCGAGCTACAGACTCAGTGTCGATCGACACCACCAGGGTATCGATCGACACCACACTCGACATAGGGACTCGATATAAGGACACAGTGTCGATCGAAACCACCACTGGTGTCGCTCGACACTCCCCACGAGTTGATCCGGATTTACCTCCAAAACACTGTTTACGGGTTGATTCTCTTGCTGCTCGTCCGAGACCTGTTATACAACTGAAAGCTCCACATCCCACACTCCATTCACCTCAGGGAAAGCAAAGGTACGCACATCCTAATCCCAAACCATCACCCTTCATCAATAAGAATTTCAAAGGTACAAAAACTGTTTTGCAGTTAACCATGCCACGAGATTATCGTAGAGCGCTTGCTTCTTCTTTTGATGATTGTGCAAGCAAAAGGAGTGTACCACCCAAGATTAAGTCCCGCCCTGCTCCTATTTCTCACATTCTTGGTCGTTCTCCCACACCCAATGCTTATACACCACCATGGATGATGAGACTAATTTCGCGTAAGCATTCATTGCCACCCTCTACTCCATCTGATACCTGAGCTCCGCCACAGTCCAACTAATGACTGAAAACAAGCGCTTAGTGGGAGGCAACCCACTCGTACATTTTTCTATTTTATTTTATTATTCATGTCTTTTCTATTTTTTTTTTTTTTTATTTTGCCAACCCTGAGTTTGGTACCACTGGGGACAGTGTTACTTAAGTCTGGGGGAGGTAGTCGCTGACTTTGTGTTTGTTTTTGAGAGTCAGTGGTGTTAGTCTTATTCGTTTTATTGAGTTAAAACCTTGGTTAGGAAATAACGACCTCTCTTCTTAGTCTATTTGCCTAAGTGATTAATGCTGCAGATTTAGTTCAAATCCGACTAATGAAAAATCTAAAGACTGATCGATGACCTAGAGCGATCCATACTTCGCAACAGAATCCAGTACAGCCGGAGCTAATTTCTGAGCTCTTCCTTTTACCTCATCAATGCAACTGATGTTCATAGGGCTTGACTCCCCAATCCTACCTAACAAACGAAAACCTGAATGCAAAAGTGATGAGATGATTTTCTTTTTGAGTAAAGGGATAGGAAAATTTCCAACGACCCCATTATTTTACTTTGAAAGGAATGATCACACGAAAGTTAGAAGCGAGGTTAGAAAAATTTCTAGTGATACCATTATTCGCCTACACTTTTGATATATAAAAAAAAGAGAACAACACAAAAGATGTTGAGAAAAAAATAAATCTGGAGGAGAGAAAGAGTACCAAAAAGATGTGGAAAATAGGCTGGTTTGTCATGGTATTGAATGGGAACGAGTCTAAAAGATTCTTGGCACTGATTTCATTGATGAGATCCAGCGACGAAGGCTGTGGAGAATGTTGCGAAGTTGTGGGTTAAATTTGGGGAGTTGAAATGTCTACGGAAAAGTACATAGTGGTTCGATTTGGATTAGTCTGCTAAGTATATGGATTTGGTTTGAATGCTCAATGCAACAGTCTAAAGAGAGAGAGAGTTTCCGCGTTTTTCAAACCTCTTTCACAGGTTTAGTTTCTGTTTTGGTTGAGGGCAAGCAAAGGCTAAGTCTGGGGGAGTTGATATATCTAGTATTTTACCTATTTTACTTATGTGTTAGGATTAGTTTTTAGAGTCTTTTTAGTGTTTTCGTAGTGTTTTGGTATGTTTATAGGTTAGGTAATGCTTGGAGCTTACTAGGACCAAAACTATGGAATTCGGTGTATTTTGGAGCTTAATTGAAGATTTGAAGACTTAAGAAGATTTGCAGTCAAAACTGTTCAGAATCGGAGCAGGTGTCGATCGACACCACTTACCACTGTCGATCAACACTCATCGTGAGAACAGACTGCAACTTGAAGTTCGAAGCCCAAATCAATACCCAGAAGCCCACAATCGTTATGATCGAAGCCCAGCACGTCCCTACCTGTATATATATCGTTTTTATGTTTTAGAACAAAAGGGGGAGGGAGAGAGCTAGTTATTGTTTTAGGTTTTTGAGAAGAAAGCTTTGGGGAGATCTTTCTGTAACCTCTTCTTTTGCAGTTCTGATTTTGAACCCCTGTTACTTCTTCTCCTTACTCTTAATGATGATATCTTTCCTAATCTCTTGTGTTTCTACTTTGATTATGTCTGAGTAATTCACCAGTTAGATTTGGGGTTTCTCATAAGGGTGTGATGGTTTGATTGAATGGATTGATTAGTTAAGGATTGTCTATCTTATTGTTCTTCATCTGTGATTGTTCTTATTGCTTATTCTAGACTGATCACCTGGAATTTAGATCATAGGATCATTGGTAGACACGAAAGTGTTATTAATTCCCTGAATTAAACCCTGATGCGCAAAATACCTATCTGCAAAGACATTTGATTTAGAGATTTTGTGAACATATCGAACTTGGATTTAATGCATGTTTTGATTGTTGAATTTGAAAAGAAATTTGGGATTCACTGTTATAGACATAGATAATCTCTGCAACGAAAGTTGATTGGTTTGAATTTCGTGTTTGAGTTCTAGAACTGTTCTTAATTTTTCCTGATTAATCATTCATTCATCATTCATGATTTCCTGAGAATTCCCTGGATCTAACGTTTTCTCTGATTTGTTTACAACCCTATTTACATTCTGCAATTTGTCGTTTTAATTTCATTTTTTTGGTTTAGCTTAATCTAAAATTGATTACCTATTGAGCATATCAGTGTCGAGCGACAACCTGTTGGTGTCGATCGACACCAACGGCGGGTTTTGCCATCACGTTTCCTTCTGCATGTAGTTTCTGACCCTGCTCGTTGCGCACATGGCCCTCTTGATCACGCAGGATTCCAGCTTCATCCCTTACCAACACAACGAAGTTTTCCATTGCAGCAAGTAAATCTGTAAACTTGAAACACAAAAAGAAAAGAAAAACAAAGAAAACTGCGTAAGTAAATAAGTAGTAAAAAAAAAAAAATTCGACTAAATTCTAACTGATATCTAATGGTGAATCAAAAGTCCCCGGCAACGGCGCCAAAATTTGATATGCTCAAATTTACCCTTGAGCTACTCTCTCAAATTAAGAGATCACTGTAGTACTTAGGGATCAAATCCACAAGGACTAATGTTCACGCAATAGATTATCAGTTTGGAAATTTAGCTAAATGACAAATAATGAAAAGTAAAACTAACAGAGTAAAAAGTAAAGGATGTAAATTCAATGATGAAAAAGGCTAGACTTAGGAAAATTCTCAGGAAATTCAGAATTGCAGAACAAACAATTATCAGAATTGTAATTAAGAACCGTTCTAGAACTCAAATCACTAATGTAAAATCAACCAACTTTCGTTGCGAAGATTATCTATGCCTAAATTTTAGAATCCCAAATCTCTTTGCGAATTCTTCAAATTAAACAAGCATTAAAGTTCAGGTTTGATATGTTCACAAAATCCCTAAACCAAATTTCTTTGCGAATAGGGTATTTTGCTCATCTAAGATAGTTCAGGCAATCAATTACACTTTCGTGTCAACTAATCAACCTAAGATCAGATTCTACGTAGCTAAGATAGAATAAGCGATAAACACAATCTAGATGAGGAACTCTATAGATTCAATCCTAACAATCTAAGAACCTAACAATTCATGAATTCCTTTGAAAACCCTAAACCTAACAGGGAGATTACTCAGACATGATTAATGAAACACAAATCAATAACTGAATAAATTGCATTAAGAAAATCAAAAGAAGAAGAAAGGAGTTTAGAATTCTTCTCCAAAAATCCCTAAAGAGGTGGCTGCTCTAAAATCAAGCATAAGTCTAAACAATGACCTTAAAATCCTATAAATAAGCTAAAACACGATGTGGGCTTTATTTGTAAACAAAGACAACTTCTGGGCTAAATTTGCAATTCTTCAAAACTTCAAAAAGATGAGAAATTCAATTGCGGTCAGATATTGGTGTCGACCGACACTAATGGCTAGTGTCGATCGACACCCACACCAATTTTGCTCTCCGAGTTCGTTTCTTCAGCGTAGCTTCTTAGCTTGCTCCAAAACGTCCCATAATCTCCAAATAAATCCAAAACGCTCCTAAACCTGCAAAGACTCTAAAAGACTTGAAAGACACTAAAAAGACTCTAAAACATGACTAATATCATGGTTAAAAACAGTAAAAACCATGATATATCAACCATCGCTACTAAAGTTAGAACCGGAAGCAACATAGACTTCTGGCCATCAACAGATTTTCTCTACATTCCCCAAGTAGAAGATTTCCAGCAGGAAGAAGACATAGATGAAGTGGATGAAATGGCTAAGTATGCACCAGAGACGTTCCATTTCCAGGAGTTCACCATAAACCTGAGACAGAGCCAAGGCATAAGGGAAGCTCACAAGCACGTTAGCTTCTTCAACGATGGAACAAGTTCCAGGACAAAACCATCAAGGCGCTGAAGAACACGGTAAAGGAGCTGTCAGGGTCTATGAAGGAGATGAAAGATCAGATCAAAGAGATTCAAGGGAAGGTTGCTGGTTCTTCTTCACAAAAAACTAAGCACAGCTCAAGCAAGTTGAAGAAAAGCAGTTCTCTAAGGATGGAACAACGCCAAGACTTACCGGTGGACCCCCCGAGATCGTCTTCGTTCGAGCCAAGACCAAGAAAAAAGAAAGCCGATCGTGAGAAAAGGAGGACCAAGGAGAACTCGACCAAGCGACTCGATCACACGATTGAGCCCGCGATCGAGTCCACTATCGAGCACTCCCTCAACCACTCGCAAGAACCTAGCTACACAAGGGAGAGCATGGATGCACTTGTCTCCACTTACTTCACCAACCCTTGAGCTAACCCTTTCACCCTACCATTGTACTTTCATTTGCATGTTTTATTGTACTTTCATTTGCATGTTTTATTGTTTTTCTTGTTGATCTTTAAGTCCTTCTTCAGATTTTTATTACACAAGGGACTTGATATGCTCAAATTTACCCTAGAGCTACTCTCTCAAATTAAGAGATCACTGTAGCATTTATGGATCAAATCCACAGGGACTAATGTTCACACAATAGATTAGCAGTTTGAAAATTTAGCTAAATGTCAAAAGATAAAATGTAAAACTAACAGAGTAAAAAGTAAAGGATGTAAATTCAATGAGGAAAAATGCTAGACTTAGAGAAATTCTCAGGAAATTCAGAATTAAAGAACAAACAATTATCAGGATTGTAATTAGAACCGTTCTAGAACTCAAATCACTAATGTAAAATCAACCAACTTTCGTTGCGAAGATTATCTATGCCTAAATTTTAGAATCCTAAATCTCTATGCGAATTCTTCAAATTAAACAAGCATTAAAGTTCAGGTTTGATATGTTCACAAAATCCCTAAACCAAATTTCTTTGCGAATATGGTATTTTTCTCATCTAAGATTGTTCAGACAATCAATTACACTTTCGTGTCAACTAATCAACCTAAGATCAGATTCTAGGTAGCTAAGCTAGAATAAGCGATAAACACAATCTAGATGAAGAACTTTATAAATTCAATCCTAACAATCTAACAACCTAACAATTCATGAATTCCTTTGAAACCCCTAAACCTAACAGGGAGATTACTCAGACATGATTAATGAAGCACAAATCAATAACTGAATAAATTGCATTAAAAAAATCAAAATAAGAATAAAGGAGTTTAGAAATCTTCTCCAAAAATCCCTGAAAAAGTGGCTGCTCAAAAATCAAGCATAGGTCAAAACAATGACCTTAAAATCCTATAAATAAGCTAAAACACGATTTGGGCTTTATTTGTAAACAGGAACAACTTCTGGGCCAAAGTTGCAATTTTTCAAAACTTCAAAAAGATGGGAAATTTGATTGCCGTCAGATATTGGTGTCGACCGACACTAAGAGGTAGTGTCGATCGACAACCACACCAATTTTGCTCTCCGAATTTGTTTCTTCAGCGTAGCTTCTCGGCTTGCTCCAAAACGTCCCATAATCTCCAAATAAGTCCAAAACGCTCCAAGACCTGCAAAGACTCTAAAAGACTAGAAAATACTGTAATGACTCTATAAATACTCAAAAACGACTCCTATATCATGGTTAAAAACCGTAAAAACCATGATATATCAACTCCCCCAGACTTAGTCTTTGCTTGCCCTCATGCAAAACAGAAACTTAACCTGTGAAAGAGGTTTGAAAAACGCGGAAACTCTCTCTCTCTTTAAACTATTGCATTGAGCATTAAACCATAATCCATATGCTTAGCAGACTAATCGAAATCGAACCACCATGTACTTCTCCGTAGACATTTCAACACCCCAAATTTAACCCACAACTTCACAACATTCTCCACAGCCTTCATCGTTGGATCTCATCAATGAAATCAGTGCCAAGAACCTTCTAGACTCGTTCTCATTCAATACCATGACAAACCAGCCTATTTTCCACATGTTTTTGGTACTCTTTCTCTCCCCCATACTTATTGTTTTCTCAACATCTTTTGTGTTGGTCTCTTTTTTTATATATCAAAAGTGTAGGCAAATAAGGGTATCACAGGAAATTTTCCTAACCTCGCTTCCAACTTTCGTGTGATAATTCCTTTCAAAGTAAAATAATGGGGTCGTTGAAAATTTTCCTATCCCTTTACTCAAAAGAAAATCATCTCATCTTTTCTACTTGTAAACACACATTTTTTTTACTGAATAAGGGAGAGGAGTACCATCACTTTTGCATTCAGGTTTTCGTTTGTCAGGTAGGAACGGGGAGTCAAGCCCTATGAACATCAGTTGCATTAATGAGGTAAAAGGAAGAGCTCAGAAATTAGCTCCGGTTGTAGTGGATTCTGCTGCGAAGTATGGATCGCTCTGGGTCATCGATCAGTCTTTGTATTTTCCATTAGTCGGATTTGAACTAAATCTGCAGCATTAATCACTCAGGCAAATAGACTAGGAAGAGAGGTCGTTATTTCCTAACCAAGGTTTTTACTCAATAAAACGAATAAGACTGACACGACTGAATCTAAAAAACAAACACAAAGTCAGCGCCTACCTCCCCAGACTTAAGTAACACAAACCCCAGTGGTACCAAACCCAGGGTTGGCAAAATAAAATAAAATAGCAAAGACATGAATAATCAAAAGAAAATAGGAAAACGTACAAGTGGGTTGCCTCCCACTAAGCGCTTGTTTTCAGTCATTAGCTAGACTGTAGCTCAAGTATCAGGTGGAGCAGAGGGTGGCAATGAATGCTTCCCTGAAATTAGTCTCATCATCCATGGTGGTATATAGGCATTGGGTACGTGAGAATGATCAAAAAAGTGAGGAATAAGAGCAGGACGGGACTTAATCTTGGGTGGTACACTCCTTTTGCCTGCACAATCATCAAAAGAAGAAACAAGCGCTCTACGATAATCTTGTGGCTTGGTTAACTGCAAAACAGTTTTTGTACCTTTGAAATTCTTATTGATGAAAGGAAATGGTTTGCGATTAGGATGTGCGTACCTTTACTTTCCCAGAGGTGAATGGAGTGTGGGATGTGGAGTGTTCTGTTGTACAACAGGTTTCAGACGATCAGCAAGAGAACCAACCCGAAAACAGTGTTTTGGAGGTAAATCCGGGTCAACTCGTGGAGAGTGTCGAGCGAGACCAGTGGTGGTGTCGATCCACACCATGTCCTTATGTCGAGTCCCTATGTCAAGTGAAAAATGGCTGGATCGACATTCATCTGCTTCATCGAGTGAGGTGTCGACCGATACCCTGGTGGTGTCGATCGACACTGAGTCTGTAGCTCGGATCTCTGCACTCTTTCTGCAACTCTTCTTTGCAATCCCTATCTCTATCTCAAAAACATCATCCTCTGATAACTTATCCCAGAGTAGAACCTCTTTCTGAAGCCTAGTACTAAAAAGATGATCACCACACCAATCCTCAAGCGCAACAGCTTGCTTATTCACTTGCTCACTTGGACCCAACTCCTTGACATACCCAGCAGTAATGTCTATGGAGATCCCTACAGAGAATGTCTGTCCATCAATGGTGTGTGTCCTCGTCAACTTGTCCATGTCGAAATTCATTATCACATCACCCACATTTAGAGCAATGCGTCCCTTTTTCACATCAATCAGAGCCCCTGCTGTAGCCAAAAAGGGTCGTCCCAAAATCAAAGGATCCTTGGGTTCCTCCTTATATTCCAAGACCACAAAGTCTGTAGGGATCATACATTCACCAATTTGCACTGGAACATCTTCTAAGATACCTTCTGGAATCCTTTTGGATCGATCCGCTAAGATGAGAGAGATCCTGGTCGGCTTGATATAAGTCATCCCGAGGCGTACAGCAACAGAGTTAGGCATCAAGTTAATACTGGAACCAAGATCGCAGAGAGAATGCAAAAATCGTCCAGTGAAGATTGAGCAATCTAGCACAAAACTCCCCGGATCAGGTAGCTTCTCTAGAATCTTACTCTGAATCATGGCACTGACTTGGTCAGAGACAACCATTTTCTGTTTCTTTCCTTTCTTTCTCTGTGGGGTCTCATGTGAGATATGCGCGACGATGTCCCTGGTAAGTAAAGCTCTTTCCTCAAGACTCAGACCATTAGTAACCATTCTCTTCACATACCCCTTTAGTGGAGATAAAATCGTGACTACATTAGCTAAAGACATCTCAATCACCACCTTGTCCATGATTATTTTGCATCGAGCATCCTCTATCTCCTGCTTAGACTTCCTAAGATCCTTTGGATAGGGAACTTTAGGCGTATAGACTCTTTCTCCGACTTGAAGAAGATAGTTGATAGGTTTTGGTTCAGTCCGCACAGGGTGTCGACCGACACTAGATTGGTATCGATCGACACTGACCTCTGGTGTCGACACTCTGGTGTCGAGCTCGATCGATTTCTCTCCATCTCGCGTCGACTTCTCATGAGTTTTGGCTGGTGTCGAGTGACACATAGTGCTGGTGTCGACCGACACTGAGTGTGAAACGTCAAAATCCTCACCATTCCCCAAAATTTTACTGAAATCATCTCGATCTTTCACGAGAATAACATTGCATGCACTTCTGTGGTTGTTCTCAGTCTTTCCAGGAAGGAATCCATCTTGTCTTTTTACAGACTCAGCGGTCTGAGCAGCTTGAGTGTCCAGCTTCTTGACATGGGTGCTCAGAGTTTCAAATTTTCCATTCAGGTCAGTGTACAGAGCATCAATCTTTCCATTGAAGTCCACTGTAATCTGTTGCTGGCCTTCCAGAATCTGTTCAAGCATAAACTTAACCTCACTCTCTGAATTGGGTGGAGGGCGGGGCTTGGTAAGAAGAAGAACCATAGTTCCTGGTGAAACTACTCCTCTGGTACACAGGCATCCGGTTTCCTATGAAGGAACTCCTCTGTGCATTAACATATCTCGGACCCTGAAATCCAACTCCATTGACATAGTTGGATTCCTCTTCCACTGGCTCAAAAGTCTCAACCTCAGCGGCAAAGTGAACAGATTTCTTACCAACGAGAAGATTGTGCACCGAATCTAACTTAGCTTTTACCTCAGCAATCTCACCACCCTCAGAGTTTTCCGCTTGCTTCTTCCTCTCGAAATCTGTATTTTTTGTGCTATTGCTAGAAGCTAAGTTCTCAATAAAGATAACAGCATCCTCGGGATACCTGGTGTTGAAGTTACCATTGCTCGAAGCATCCAGAGCCATTTGATACCTCCAATCTATACCTCTGAAGAAGATACCCAACAACTGTACCTCACTGAACCCATGATGCGGACAATCTCTCTGATAAGCTCTGAATCTTACCCAAGCGGCTTGAATGCATCAGTTGGTTGTTGAGAGAAGGTGGAGATTTTTGTTCTCGCGTCCTTAGATCTTGCATCATCATAGAAGTTGTTTGAGAAAGCATTCTTGGTTTCCCACCAAGTCGTCAAAGATCCTGGCTTCAATTGCTTGAGCCAGTAAGCTGCTTCCCTAGCAAGAAAGTGCGGGAAGAGCTTGTAGAAGAGGAAATTATTGGATACCCCATTAGCTTTGATGCTCGTAACTAAGTCCTCAAACCTCTCAATGTGATCCATGGGTTGTTCATGAGGAAGACCATGGAAAAGATGCTGTCCCACCGGAGTGTAGTATGCGGGTTTCAGCTCAAAATCATTCATCTGAAACATAGGGGGTCTGATTGCGGACCGGTTGGCATAGAACTGATCCGGCCTATTGTAGTCACCCAATGTCCTCCCACCACTGCAGCACCAGCTGCTGCATCATTGACAACCGGAGCGTCAATAGCAGGAGGGTGTCGAGCGACACCTTGTTGGTGTCGATCAACACCAACGGCGAGTTCTGCCATCACGTTTCCTTCTGCATCTAGTTTCTGACCCTGCTCGTTGCGCACATGGCCCTCTTGATCACGAAGAATTCCAGCCTCATCCCTTACCAACACAACGAAATTTTCCATTGCAGCAAGTAAATCTATAAACCTGAAACACAAAAGAAAAGAAAAACAAAGAAAACTGCGTAAGTAAATAAGTAGTAAAAAAATAAATTTAGACTAAATTCTTACTGAAATCTAATGGTGAATCAAAAGTCCCCGGCAACGGCGCCAAAATTTGATATGCTCAAATTTACCCCAGAGCTACTCTCTCAAATTAAGAGATCACTGTAGTATTTAGGGATCGAATTTACAGGGACTAATGTTCATACAATAGATTAGCAGTTTGGAAATTTAGCTAAATGTCAAAAGATAAAATGTAAAACTAACAGAGTAAAAAGTAAAGGATGTAAATTCAATGAAGAAAAAGGCTAGACTTAGGAAAATTCTCAGGAAATTCAGAATTGCAGAACAAACAATTATCAGAATTGTAATTAAGAACCGTTCTAGAACTCAAATCACTAATGTAAAATCAACCAACTTTCGTTGCGAAGATTATCTATGCCTAAATTTTAGAATCCCAAATCTCTTTGCGAATTCTTCAAATTAAACAAGCATTAAAGTTCAGGTTTGATATGTTCACAAAATCCCTAAACCAAATTTCTTTGCGAATAGGGTATTTTGCTCATCTAAGATAGTTCAGGCAATCAATTACACTTTCGTGTCAACTAATCAACCTAAGATCAGATTCTACGTAGCTAAGATAGAATAAGCGATAAACACAATCTAGATGAGGAACTCTATAGATTCAATCCTAACAATCTAAGAACCTAATAATTCATGAATTCCTTTGAAAACCCTAAACCTAACAGGGAGATTACTCAGACATGATTAATGAAGCACAAATCAATAACTGAATAAATTGCATTAAGAAAATCAAAAGAAGAATAAAAGAGTTTAGAAATCTTCTCAAAATATCCTTGAAAAGGTGGCTGCTCAAAAATTCAAGCATAGGTCTAAACAATGACCTTAAAATCCTATTAATAAGCTAAAACACAATTTGGGCTTTATTTGTAAACAGGAACAACTTCTGGGCCAAATTTGCAATTCTTCAAAACTTCAAAAAGATTGAAAATTCGATTGCCATCAGATATTGGTGTCAACCGACACTAAGAGGTAGTGTCGATCGACACCCACACCAATTTTGCTCTCCGAGTTTGTTTCTTCAGCGTAGCTTCTCGGCTTGCTCCAAAACGTCCCATAATCTCCAAATAAGTCCAAAACGCTCCTAGATCTACAAAGACTCTAAAAGACTAGAAAATATTGTAATGACTCTATAAATACTCAAAACGACTCCTATATCATGGTTAAAAACCGTAAAAACAATGATATATCAGGACTGTGTAATTTAAGTTTGGGGGAAGATTTAAGATGTGTTTGATGTTTGTTTCTATGAATCTTATTTTCAATTCGCATACTTGTGTCTGCATAACATCTAAACCATAAAAAAACAATAAAAATTTGAAAATTCTCGAAAAATTATCCAAAAAAGTGTGTGTTCATGTAGTTGCATTCGCATTTTAAGATTGAGTCTAGCTGTTTCATTTAGGATTGATGCATATGCATAGGGGATTATGATGATTTTAATCTTGTAAGCATGCCGATTCATTAACCTCAATGCCCAAGTTAGTAGTTGTCTAATGCATAATGAACGAGTTTGAGTATAAAACTCCATGCTTTGAATGCACAACTTGATCTTCCTATCTTAATTGAAGCATACTGTGATTTGATGCCTTTCCCTATATACTTGAACCAGAACTTGACTAATAATTATCATGTCTATGCATTGAACTTGAACTCATGGATACACATATACATACTTGGATTCTCTTTCACCGCCTTACCATTCTTGCTAATCCAAGTAGGTGATTCCCATTATTGGAACAGTTTCCATACCCTAGCCTAACCTTCTTTCAAGCCATAAACATTTACTGAGTGTGAGGTTTTTTCTGATTGAGCTTGGTAGAAAGTGTTAGGTTTGAGCCGACAAGAATAGCATCCCATGTAGTTCTAGTTCACGATTTTTGGACTAGATAGGACTAGGCAGAAGCTTGATTTTGGGTTTGGGATTGGTTGATTTTCAGGAAAAGATTGGAAAAAGGAGAAAGAAAGAAAAGGTTAAGAACTCTTAGGAGGGGGAATGTAAAAAGAAAAGAGTTGGTTACTCTAGTAAAGAATCTGGGGAATATTGATAAGATTGGTTCTAGGCAAAAGAAAGAAAAGATAGAAAAGAGGAAGGACAAACCAAAAGCTTGAAATATCTTTGATAAAAAGAAGAAGAGAACCATAACTAATAAGGAAAACCTCAATCCGTTAGAAGTGATTAAAAATCAGAAGAAAACCTCCCCTAAGAGTAAGAACAGCTAAAGGTGTGAGCTAATAAGAAGAGCTCAAGTAAAAAGGTAGAAATAGGACCATCTTCTTGGATTAGAAATAGGAAAGCTGAAATAAGCTTTTCACATCTTTGGGTAGATGGGATTCTGTTCTTGTATGCATAGGTTGGGCTTTACCTTTAGCATTCTTCTAAAGCTCAGTCATTTCTTGAGAGAACCTTGTTATGTATTTGCTTAACCATATGTGAAGACACCATATCTGCCTCTTAACCCTTTCCCTTAGCCAAGTGAGTTCATTGAATGTGCATAGCTTGATCCACGTTTTCTGCTTAATGAATGTTAAAGGGATTGGTTGATTTGAATGCATGTCCAGGTTGAGACTGAAGTCCGATTGTGTTGTGAAGAGTATGGCTAAGGTTTTATCAAAAGAACTCGCTCACATTGCATTTTAGAACTATTAACTTGGAAGTTGATCTTATCATTTCCATCAGCATGTTTTGGTTCTGAGTCCCCACTTTCAACCTCTTCTCCAACTTCTATCTTGTTTGTTTACTTGAGGGCAAGCAAAGACTAAGTTTGGGGGAGTTGATATCTCTGTATTTTACCGGTTTTAGGCACATGTTCATCATCCTTTTTACATTGTTTCATCCTTCATTCTCATCATCTAGGACCATTTACTTCCGTTCAGCACACTTAGACATTCTTGCATCAACATTGCATACATGTTCTGCATATGGGGTTGAAACAGGTAATATGGAGCTCTTAAGGGCTAGGGAAGTAATGGAGGCTTCCGACATGGATGAAGCTGGGAAAAGAGCATAGGACACACACGAAGGAAGAGGTCGACCAACCACTCGATGTGCATGATCGAGTGCATGCTCGAACCACACGAAGGAAGAGCTCGACCAACCACTCAATGTACATGATCGAGTGCATGCTCGAACCACGCGAAGGAAGAGCTCGACCAACCACTCGATCAACAGCTCGACCAGACGATCGAGTGCTCGATCGAGTAGAACTGCCGACTTAGCTATTTTGTCATTTTCTGTATTAGGGTTTTGGGCTGAGGCTATAAATATCCTTTTTGTCACAACCCAAGGGACATTACGTTTTTCCTTAGGGTTTTTCTCTATAGCCACCAAGAACATCCAGATTTTGTAATCCAGATATCTTTTGATCTATTGAGTATTTGCATTTGATTCTTTGAAACTTCTTTCTCCTCTCATCCTTACCTATCTGATATGCAAGTTTTATTGATTTCTGGGTTTGAGTCTCTGGTGTTCTTCATGAGGTCTGAGTAGTTTTCTAGGGTTCTTGAGGATGAGTTAGATTAGTGAGGAATCCTTAGTCTCCTAGGTTGTTTAAGGTTAGATTTCTATGAATCCCTTCTGGATTAGTGTTCTTAATATTAATTTCTCTTTGATCATTTGGAGTTAGAACCCAGACATTTCCACACCCACCAAGTGTTTGATGAAATGTCTGAACCAACTAATTCCAGAGATTTACATATCTAGCCTAAGAGATTAGATGTCTAGAGTGTTTATTGGCTTTAATAGACTGAATCTTAATGCCTGTTAGGTTAGATTTCGCTAATGAGAATTAGGTCTGGAACTATGTTAGCTTGATGATTTCTATCATGAGAGTGGATTAATCAGCTTATGAGTCTATTGCATAGGGATTAGCTATGCTTGAGTTTGTTAAACACCTAGGTAGATTAAAGAAGAATCACTGATCCATTACCCCATCCTTAGGAGCTTCTTGTTTATTTGAGTATTCTGTTGTATTTCTCTGTTTCTGTAGTTCTGTAGCTTCTGTTGCTCCTGTTAGTTACTGTTAGTTTTAATTGCTTGTTTAAGCTTCTTGTTTATGCTTTCTGTTGATTTAGGTTCAATCTTATATAGTTTTCCGGTTTATCGGTTGGAAACCCTTAACGAGTAATGGAGAGATCCTAGAGATTGAAAACCATGGTTTGAAACGGTTTAGATTACTAGCCGGATCTTGTGCTCGATATCATCTCGGGATATATCTGGTATTGAAGTTCCCATTGCTCGCAGCATCCAGAACCATTTGATATCTCCAATCTACACCTCGAAAGAAGATACCTAACAACTGTACCTCACTGAATCCATGATGTGGACAATCTCTGTGATATGCTCTTAATCTTACCTAAGCGGCCTTGAACGCTTCAACTGGTTTTTGAGAAAATATGGAGATTTTTGTTCTAGCATCTACAGACCTGGTATCATCATAGAAGTTATTCAAGAAAACGTTTTTGGTTTCCCACCAAGTTTTCAGAGATCCTGGCTTCAACTGCTTGAGCCAGTAAGCTGCTTCCCTAACAAGAGAATACGAGAAGAGCTTGCAGAAGAGGAAATCATTGGACACCCCATTAGCCTTGATGCTCGTAACCAGGTCCTCAACCCTCTCGATGTGATCCATGGGTTGTTCATGAGGAAGACCATGGAAAGGATGATGTCCCACAAGAGTGTAGTATGCGTGTTTAAGCTCAAAATCATTCCTCTAAAAAGGAGGAGGTCTGATCGCTGATCGGTTTGCATAGAACTGATCCGGCCTGTTGTAGTCACCTAGTGTCCTTTCACGAACAACAGCAGCAGCAGCCACTGCATCATTGACAACCGGAGCCTCGATTACAGGTGGGTGTCAAGTGATACCCTGTTGGTGTCGATCGACACCGACAGCTGGTTCTGCTATCATGTTTCCCTCAGTATCCAGTTTCTGACCCTGCTCGTTGTCCACATGGCCCTCTTGATCACGCAGAATTCCAGTCTCATAGCTTACCAAAACAACAAAGTTATCCATTGCAGCTAGTTTCTTTGCTTTTCGGTTCGTTCGTTGTATTCTTGCAATGTCCTGGTTAGAAGGATTTGCAAGCTGAAGATCTTTGTTGCTACTGGTTTTGCAATTGATATATCATAGTTTTTACGGTTTTTAACCATGATATAAGAGTCGTTTTTAGAGTCTTTGTGGTGTTTTTCGAGTCTTTTAGAGTCATTGCAGGTTCAGGTACGTTTTGGACTTAGTTGGAGCATTCTGGGAGATTTGGAAGCATTTGGCGTTCTGTAGCTGAGAAGAGCAACTCGGAGACCACAATGGGTGTTGGTGTCGATCGACACTGCCTCTTCGTGTCGCTCGACACTGGTCACAATCACATGTTGCACACGAGTTTTAAAGACTTTTGAAGAATTGCAGATTTACCCAAAAATTTTTCCTAATTGTAAGACAAGTCCTTGACGTATTTTAGAGTATAATTAGTTATTATTAGAGTTTTTGAGAGACACCTTTTGCATTATCATTATTCTAGTTTTCAAGAGCTTTTGGGGAGAGACAGATCAGAACTCATTGTAGAGAGAAGATTTCGAACTCTTTTGTTACTTATTTTATTTATTTTAATGCAATCTATTCATTCATTGATTTATATTTCATTGATTATGTCTGAGTAATCCACCTATTAGATTTAGGATTTTTCTAGGGTTAGGATGAATAGTTGAATTCGATAGATTTGTTAGGGTAATCATATGGTTTTTCATCTAGATTGAGATTAATGCTAGTTCTAGACTGATCACCTGGAATTTAGATCATAGGATAATTGGTAGCCATGAAAGTGTTATCAACTCCCTGAATTAAACCTTGATGAGCAAAATACCTATCTGCTAAGACATTTGATTTAGGAATTTTGTGAACATATCAACCTTGAATTTAATGCATGTTTTTTATTGTTGAATTCGCAAAGAAATTTGGAATTCACTGTTTTAGACATAGAAAATCTCTGCAACGAAAGTTGATTGGTTTGAATTTTGAGTTTTGAGTTCAAGAACGGTTCTTAACCAAACCTTATTCTGTTTATCTGTTTTACAGTTCTCAAATCCTGAAGAATATCCCTAAGTCTAGCTTGTTCCCTTATTGAATTTACAACTTTTACTTTTTGCTTTGTTTATTTTACATTTCATCATTCACTATTTAGCTAAATTTCCATACTTTTAATCTATTGTGTGAACCTTAGTCTTTGTGGATTCTATCCATAAGTACTATTTCGATCTCTTAATTTGAGAGAGTAGCTCTAGGGTTGATTTGAGCGTATCAAATTTTAGCGCCGTTGCCGGGGCCTCTTGATTCACTATTAGATTTCAGTTAGAATTTAGTCTAAATATTTTTACTACTTATTTATTTACGCAAAACCAGGAGCAACAAAGATCTTCAGCTCGCAAATCCTTTTAACCAGGACATTGCAAGGATAGAACGGATGAATAACTTCGTTGTTTTGGTAAGGGATGAGGCTAGAATTCTGTGTGATCAAGAGGGCCATGTGCACAACGAGCAGGGTCAGAAATTAGATGCAGAAGGAAACGTGATAGCAGAACCCGCCATTGGTGTCGATCAACACCAACAGGGTGTCGCTCGACATCCTCCTACTATTGAGGCTCCTGATGTGCAAGATGCAGCTGCTGCTGCTGCGGTTGCTTGTGGTAGGATACTAGGGGACTACAACAAGCCCGATCAGTTCTATGCTAATCGGGCTGCGATCATACACCTCCGTTCAGAGGAATGATTTGAGCTGAAACCCGCATACTACACTCTCGTGGGACAGCATCCTTTCCATGGTCTTCCTCATGAACAGCCTAGGGATCACATTGAAAGGTTTAAGGACCTTGTTACTAGCATGAAAGCTAATGGAGTGTCCAATAATTTCCGATTCTGCAAGCTCTTTCCGTACTCTCTTGCTGGGGAAGCAGCTTACTGGCTCAAACAATTGAAGCCAGGATCTTTGACAACTTGGTAGGAGACCAAAAATGCCTTCTTGAACAACTTCTATGATGATGCAAGATCTGAGGACGCGAGAAAAATAATCTCCATCTTCTCTCAACAACCAGCTGAAGCATTCAAGGCTGCTTGGGTGCGATTCAGAGCTTATCAGAGAGATTGTCCGCATCATGGTTTCAGTGAGGTACAGTTGTTGGGTATCATCTTCAGAGGTGTGGATTGGAGGTATCAAATGGCTCTAGATGCTGCGAGCAATGGTAACTTCAACACCAGGTATCCCGAGGATGCTGTTACATTGATTGAAAACTTAGCTTCTAGCAACAACACGAAAAATGCAAACTTCGAAAGAAAAAAGCAAGCAGAAAACGCCGAGGGTGGTCAAATCGCTGAGGTAACGACCAAGTTGGATTATGTACACATTCTTCTCGTGGGCAAGAAGTCTGTTCACTTCGCTGCTAAGGTTGAAACTTTTGAGCCAGAAGGGAGATCTGAAGAGGAGGTATAGTTTGTCAACCAGGGGGGATTTCAGGGTAAGAGGTATGGTAACTATCAGGGGAACATGAACTACAGTGGAAATGGTCAGCAGTCTAACTTTGCAGGAAATCAGAATTCTTATGCATACGCCCCAAAGCCAGACTATCAGAAGACTTACGCGAACAGTAGTTTCACCAGGAACTTTGGAAACTCTTCGTTCTAGAAACCTCCTCCGCAGACTTCAAAGATTAAGGTTAAGTCTATGTTGGAGCAGATTCTGGAGGGTTAACAGAAGATTATAGTGAACTTTAATGGAAAGATTGATGCTCTGTACACTAACTTGAATGGAAAGTTTGAAACCCTAAGCACCCATGTCAAGAAGCTAGACAGTCAGGTTGCTCAGACTGCTGGGTCTGTAAAGCGACAAGATGGATTCCTTCCTGGAAGGACTGGTACAAATCCTAAGCTTCCATGTAATGTTATCTCGTTGAGGAGTGGAAAAACCCTTCAACCTGTGCCAAAAAGTCTCACTACCGAAGAATTCCAGGAGTTGGAAGATACTGATGATGATGTGTTTGGAGATCAACAGCCAGTGTTGATCAACACCCCCACTATGTGTCGCTCGACACATGTCAACATTCCTGAGAATTCGACGCAAGACAGACCAAAATCGATCAAGCTCGACACGAAGTTGTCGACACCAGAACCCAGTGTCGATCGACACCAGCCTGGTGTCGGTCGACACCTTGTGCAATCACAACCGAAATCTATTGACAATCCTTCTCAATTCATTGAAAGGGTGTACTAGCCTAAGTCTAAGCAGGAGTTAGAAGATGCTAGATGCAAGGCAATGATGGATAAGCTCATTGTTGAGATTCCTCTGATTGATCCTGTGAAAACATCTCCTGTGATCAGAACGTATGTGAAGCGGATGGTGACTAAGGATATGAATGTTGAGCAAAGTGTGATGATGATATCTACACATGTCAGCGCCGTTATCCAGAACAAGATTCCGGAAAAACAACCAGAGCCTGGAAGCTTCGTTTTGGACTGCAACATCTTCTCTGATAGGTTTGCAAGATCATTGTGTGATTTGGGTGCTAGCGTTAATTTGATGCCTCGATTAGTTGCAGTCAACCTTGGGATGACCGATTTCCAATCAACTAGGATCACACTTATACTAGCTGATCAATTCGTGTGCATTCCAGATGGTGTACTTGAGGATGTTCCCATCAAGATCGGAGATTATTTGATTCCCACTGATTTCATGGTATTGCAATATGAGGAAGAACCTAAAGACCCCCTCATTTTAGGGAGACCTTTCCTAGCTACAGCTGATGTGAGGAAAGGAAGGATAGGTCTGAATGTTGGCGACTTAGTAATGAACTTAGACATGGATAAACTGGTAAAGAGACCTACCATTGATGGCCAAACCTTCTATGTGGATACACTTTCGAATCTAGGTTAGGAGATCTTCCACGAGATGCATCCTGAAGACCCTTTGGAAAGGGCCTTGATCGCTCCTACAGAGGAAACAGGGCATCTAAATGACATTGCTGCTGGGTAAGTCAGGTTGTTGGATACGAGTGAACCTGTGATGCAGTTGGTTAGTATAGAGGAGTCTATTGTGACATCTGAAAAAGGATGCCCCGGTTAGTGATTGGAGTGCAGAGAGATGATATATCATAGTTTTTACGGTTTTTAACCATGATATAAGTCTTGTTTTAGAGTCTTTTTGGTGTTTTTGAGTCTCTTTCGAGTCATTGTAGGTTCAAGTACGTTTTGGACTCATTGGATGCATATTGGCATTATTGGAGGCATTTAGCATTCTGTAGCTGAGAAGAGCAACTTGGAGACCACAATGAGTGTTGATGTCGATCGACACTGCCTCCTAGTGTTGCTCGACACCGGTCGCCACTACTTGTTGCACACGAGTTTTTAAAGACTTTTGACGAATTGCAGAATTGCCCAGAAGTTTTCCCTAATTGCAAGACAACTCCCTGACGTATTTTAGAGTATAATTAGTTTTTTTTTAAAGTTTTATGAGATATCTTTTACTGAGGGCATTATCATTGTACTTAAGAGCTTGTTGGGAGAGACAGATCAGAACTCATTGTAGGGAGAAGATTTCGAACTCCCTTTGTTTCTACTTTTATCTTAATGCAATTTATTCAGATTATGATTTGTTTTGCATTGATGATGTCTGAGTAATTCACCTGTTAGATTTAGGGTTTTTTCTAGGGTTAGGATGAATTGTTGAATTAGATGGATTTGTTAAGGTAATCATATAGTTCTTCATCTAGGTTGAGGTTAATGCTAGTTCTAGACTGATCACCTGGAATTTAGATCATAGAATAATTAGTAGACACGAAAGTGTTATTAATTCCCTGAAAAAAATTTAGATGAGCAAAATACCTATCTCCAAAGAAATTTGATTTAGGGATTTTGTGAACATATCGAACTTGAATTTAATGCATGTTTTGATTCTTGAATTTGCAAAGAAATTTGGAATTCACTGTTATAGACATAGATAATCTCTGCAACGAAAGTTAATTGGTTTGAATTTTGTGTTTTGAGTTCAAGAACGGTTCTCAACAAAACCCTGTACTGTTCATCTGTTTAACAATTCTGAATTCCTGAAGAATTTTCCTAAGTCTAGTTTTTCCTTTATGAAACTCACAACTTTTACTTTTTGCTTTGTTGGTTTTACTTTTATTCATTGGCCATTTAGCTATAATTCCATTCTGTTAATTTATTGTGTGAACATTAGTCCCTGTGGATTCGATCCCTAATTACTACAGTGATCTTTTAATTTTAGAGAATAGCTCTAGGGTAAATTTGATCATATCAAATTTTGGCGCCGTTGCCGGGGACTCTTCATTCACCATTAGATTTCAGTTAGATTTTAGTCTAAATCTTTTCCTATTTATTTTCTTACACTATTTTTGTTTTCTTTTCTTTTGTGTTTTAGGTTTATACATAATCACAAAATTAGGAGCAACAATGATCTTCAGCGTGCCAACCCTTTCAATCAAGACATAGCAATAATCGAACGGACAAATAGAAAAGCAAAGAAGCTAGCTGATATGGATAACTTTGTTGTGTTGGTAAGGAATGAAGCTGGGATTTTACGTGATCAAGAGGGCCATGTGCGAAATGAGCAGGGTCCAAAACTTGATACTGAGGGCAATGTGATGCCTGAACCCGTCGTTGGTGTAGGGTGTCGATCGACACCCACCTGCAATTGAGGCACCAGTTGTCAACAATGATCCGCAGGGTAACAATGTAGCTGCTGCAGTATTTCGTGGGAGAACATTGGGTGATTACAACAGACCATATCAGTTCTACGCGAATCGATCTGCTATCATACCCCCCACCTTTTCAAAAGAATGACTTCGAGCTGAAACCCGCCTAGTACACTCTTGTGGGACAGCATCCTTTCCATGGTCTTCCTCATGAACAGCCAATGGATCATATTGAGAGGTTTGAGGACCTAGTTACAAGCATCAAAGCTAATGGGGTGTCTACCGATTTCCTCTTCTGCAAACTCTTCTCATACTCTCTTGGTGGGGAAGCAGCTTACTGGCTCAAGCAATTGAAGCCAGGATCTCTGACAACTTGGTGGGAGACCAAGAATTCATTTTTGAACAACTTCTATGATGGTGCCAGGTCAGAGGACGCGAGAACAAAGATCTCTACTTTTTCTCAACAACCTGCTGAAGCATTCAAGGCTGCTTAGGTGCGATTCAGAGCTAATCAGCAAGATTGTCCGCATTATGGGTTCAGTGAGGTTCAGTTGCTGGGTATTTTCTTCAGAGGAGTGGATAGGAGGTATCAGATGGCTCTGAATGCTGCGAGCAATGGCAACTTCAACACCAGATATCCAGAGGATGCTGTGACTTTGATTGAGAACTTGGCTTCAAGCAACAGCACGAAAAATGCTGATTTTAAGAGAAAGAAGCTAGCAGGAAACTCTGAAAATGGTCAGATTGCTGAGGTCAAGGCCAAGTTAGATTCAGTACACAACCTCCTTGTTGGTAAGAAATCTGTTCACTTTGCTGCCGAGGTTGAAACTTTTGAGCCAGATGGAAGATCTGAAGAAGAAGTGCAGTTTGTCAATCAGGCTGTGTTTCAGGGTCAGCGGTATAGTAACTATCAAGGGAACAGAGACTACAGTGGAAACGGTCAGTGGTCTAACTTTGCAGGGAAACAGAATTCTTCAGTTTATACTCCCAAGCCAGACTATCAGAAGACTTATCCGAACATTAGTTTCACTAGAAACTATGGCAGTTCTTCCTACCAGAAACCTCCTCCGTCGACTCCAGAGAGTGAGATCATGTCTATGCTAGAGCAGATTCTGGAGAGTCAACAGAAGATTACAGTGGATTTCAATGGGAAGATCGATGCTCTGTACACTGACTTGAATGGGAAGTTTGAAGCTTTAAGGACCCATGTCAAAAAACTGGATACTCAGTTTGCTCAGACTGCTGGGTCTGTGAAGCGACAAGAAGGATTCCTTCGTGGAAGGACTAATGCAAATCCAAAACATCTGTGTAATGCCATCTCGTTGAGGAGCGGCAAAATCTTTCAACCAGTATTGAAGAGTCTCACAACAGAGGAACTTGTTGAATTGGAGGAGATAGAGGACGATGAGTTCGAGAATCCGAGACCAGTGTCGATCGACACCACCTCTAGGTGTCGAACGAAACCAGTCGACACTCCTAAGCAATTGACACAAGAAGTCAGTGTCGACCGGCACCACCATGGTGTCGACACCAAGTCTCAGTGTCGATCGACACCAGTTTAGTGTCGGTCGATACCTTGTGCGATCAACACCAAAGTCTATCGACAATCCTCTTCAGGTCACAGAAAGGGTATACAAGCCTAAGGTTCCTTATCCTAAGAACCCTAGGAAGTCTAAGTAGGAGTTGGAAAATGGCAGATGCAAGGCTATGATGGATAAGCTCATTGTTAAGATTCCTTTGATTGATGCGGTGAAAACTTCTCCTATGATCAGACGGTATGTGAAGCAGATGGTGACCAAAGATTTGAATGTTGAACAAAGTGTGATGATGATCTCTGCACATATCAGCACTGTTATCCAGAACAAGATTTCGGAAAATTCCCTGACCCTGGAAGCTTTGTGTTGGACTGCAACATCTTCTCTGACAGGTTTGCAAGATCGTTGTGTGATTTGGGTTCTAGTGTTAATCTGATGCCTCGATCAATTGCAGTCAACCTTGGGATGACAGACTTCCAATCTACCAGGATCACGCTTATACTAGATGATCGATCTGTGCGCATTCCAGATGGTGTACTTGAGGATGTTCCAATCAAGATAGGAGATTTTCTCATTCCCACTGACTTCGTGGTCTTGCAATATGAGGAAGAACCTAAGGATCCTCTAATCTTGAGAAGACCCTTCCTAGCTACAGCTGGTGCCATCATTGATGTCAGGAAAAGAAGGATTGGTCTGAATGTGGGTGACTTAGTGATGAACTTTTACATGGATAAGCTGGTAAAGAGACCTACCATCGATGGCCTGGCCTTCTATGTGGACACACTTTCGAATCTAGCTCAGGATATTTTCTACGATATGCACCCTGAGGACCCTTTGGAAAGGGCATTGATCACTCCTACAGAGGAAACAGAGCATCTAGATGACATTGCTGCTGGGTATGTCAAACTGATGGATTCGAGTGAACAGATGATGCAGTTGGTAGACACAGGGGAGTCTATTTTGGCTTCCGAAAAGGCTGCTCCGGTTAGTGATTGGAGTGCTGAGAAAGCTCCCAAGATTGATCTCAAACAACTCTCTGCAGGGCTAAGGTACGTATTTCTTGGTGAAAATTCTTCTTACCCTGTTATTGTAAATGCTTTTTTAAACAATGCATATCTCACTTTACTGCTAAGTAAGCTGCGCAAGTTTCGCAAGGCTCTTGGCTATTCTCTTGATGATATTGCAGGTATCTCTCTAGATTTATGCATGCATCGGATCTACCTTGAAGATGAGACAAAGTCAGCAATTGAACATCAGAGAAAGCTGAACCCGAATCTGAAGGAGGTTGTTAAGAACGAGATCATGAAATTACTAGAAGCTGGTATCATCTCTCCTATTTCAGATAGCACTTGGGTCAGTCCAGTACATGTGGTTCCTAAGAAAGGAGGGGTTACCGTGGTTAAGACTGACAAGGATGAGCTGATTCCTACAAAAACAGTGACGGGCACAGAATGTGCATTGATTACAGAAAGCTGAATGCTGCAACCATGAAGGACCATTTTCCATTGCCCTTCATTGATCAGATGCTGGAAAGGTTAGCAAGTCACTCATACTACTGTTTTCTTGATGGGTACTCAGGGTTCTTTCAGATTCCAATCCATCCCGATGACCAAGAAAAGACTACTTTTACTTGCCCATATGGTACCTTTGCATATCGTAGGATGCCATTTGGACTTTGTAATGCTCCTGCAACCTTTCAGCGGTGTATGATGTCTATTTTCACAGACATGATTGAGGATTACATGGAAGTCTTTATGGATGATTTTTCTGTCTATGGATCTTCTTTTAAAGACTGCTTGGACAACTAGTGCAAGGTGCTTGCTAGGTGCGAAGAGAAGCATTTGGTTCTAAATTGGGAGAAGTGTTACTTCATGGTTTGAGATGGTATTGTGCTTGGGCACCGGGTTTCAGAAGCTTGTATAGAAGTTGACCGCGCCAAGATTGAGGTAATGACGAGTTTACCACCTCCAAACTCTGTGAAATCAGTGAGGAGTTTTCTGGGACATGCAGGTTTTTACAGAAGGTACATCAAGGATTTCAGCAAAATTGCCAGGCCACTAACTGCTTTGCTCTGTAAGGATGTTCAATTTGAGTTTGATGCTGATTGTCTCTCGGCATTCGAATAGATCAAGCAAGCATTAGTGAGTGCTCCTATTGAGTCTAGCTCAGCCCTCAGACTGGAGTCTACCTTTCGAGGTAATATGTGATGCTAGTGATTTCGCAGTTGGGGCGGTTCTGGGGCAGAAGAAAGACAAGAAACTTCATGCAATCTACTATGTCAGCAGAACACTAGATGACGCACAGAGGAATTATGCTACCTCTGAGAAGGAGTTGTTGGCTGTAGAGTTTGCTTTTGAGAAGTTTCGTACCTACCAGATTGGATTTAAGGTGATTATGCATACAGATCACTCAGCCCTCAAATACTTGATGCAGAAGAAAGATGCTAAGCCGAGATTGCTGCGACGTATTTTTTTCCTCCAAGAATTCGACATTGAGGTCACGGACAAGAAAGGGGTTAAGAATGGTGTTGTCGATCATCTCTCGAGAATTCGGATTGACGATGGTGTTCCTATCTATGATGCTCTGCCTGAGGAAACCATATATTTGGTGGAAACAGGATTTCAGAAGGATGTGCAGGTCTTCTTGAGACAAAATCTACAGAATGCCTACAATGCAGAGGGTGTGTCGATCGACACCACCTTCGTCGATACAGACGTTTGTCGACCGAGCCATGTTACACTCCACACAAGGAATCGATACATGGTCTTGGTGTCGACCGACGGATCTACCAAAATTGGCTTATGATGAGTACGTCGCTTCTGGTTCTGTTTCTGATCGACCGTGGTATGTTGATATTACTAACTATCTTGCTGCGGAAGATGAGCCTGACAACTTCAAAGGATATGCTAAGAAGAAGTTCTTGAGAGAACTTAGACGATTCTACTGGGATGAGCCTTACCTGTATAAGTATTGTTCCGACGACGTTTACAGAAGATGCATTGCGGAATCTAAAGTTTCGGATGTGTTATTTCACTGCCATGGGTCTGAATACGCGGGACACTTTGCTACTTTCAAGACAGTGTCCAAAGTTCTTCAAGCAGGATTTTGTTGGCCTACAATGTTCAAGGATGCTCATGCGTTCATATCCATATGTGATGTCTGTCAGCGCAGAGGAAAGATCAGCAAAAGACACGAGATGCCATAAAATTTCATCATTGAAGTTGAAATCTTTGATTGCTGGGGCATTGATTTTGTGGGTCCTTTCCCTCATCTTTCGGGAATAAGTACATCATGGTTACTGTTGATTACGTGTCCAAGTGGGTAGAAGCAATTGCTAGCCCGACGAATGATTCTGCAGTGGTTCTTAAGTTGTTTAAGTCCATCATCTTTCCTCGTTTTAGAGTTCCTTGCATTGTGATCAGTGATGGTGGTTCACATTTTATTAACAAGATCTTTGAAAAGCTGCTGAAATGGCATGGGGTACATCATCGCGTTGCTACTCCTTACTATCCTTAGACAAGTGGATAGTTAATGGTGTCGCTCGACACCATAAGTGTATAAACCCAGTGTCGAGCGTTATAAACCCGAAATCGATTTCATAATCCTAAAAACTCTCTAACTTTTGCGATTTTTGGGCTATTCGAACGATTTCAGGCACCATCTCAATCGGAATTGCATGAGCAATCCATTTCTATCATCCTTTCACTAAATCTGTGATCTTGGCACCTCGTCCGAAGCATTTTCGATCCACCGGCGAAACTTCTTCTTCGCGAGCCACCGCCTCCTCCGGTTTGCCGTCGCCGTTGCAGGCTTCATCTCCACAGGTAGCCCCTCAATCTCGTCCTCCATAGCCTAGGTTAGAAGGTAGGAGAATCATATCACGGAGAGTTTGGGAGAAATCTCCAAAGGAGGAGGTCGAGTGTGATGACTGTGTTTACAGAGAGATTTCTGAGTATTGGGATGAGTATAACTCTTTGTTTTACAGTGCTTAGTTGGGTTTTGAGATTAGACCGACTAGGGTTGCAGACATGGTTGCTTTGAGGCGGATGGGTATTCGAGAGGATGTTCTTTGACTTTTGAGAAAAATGGGGTTGGGCACGATAGCGACCAAGCACTATGACCTGTTTCCTGATTTGGTTCTCCAGTTCCTAGCCACTGTTCATGTCTACTACACGAACGATATCATGAAGAACGCTCAGAAAGGTACGCTTACTTTTCTGATACGTGGTGTGCATTACAGGTTGTCCCTCCGCGATCTTTGTGATCTCTATGGTTTCTCATGGGACCCAACAGGGGTGGCCCTCCCCACCATCTTCTATGATGCACACGCCTTCTGGGCTTACTTTGGGAACGGGCGTTATGATTCCAAGACGCCCACACAGTCTGATGTTCGCCATCCTGTTCTGAGGTACGTTATTCGTCTCATTGGGAACACTATTCTGTGTAAGATGGAGCCTGGGAAGATACGATTGTCTGAGTTGATTCTGCTGTATTATGCTATTACTGATCTCTGTGTTGATGGTTTAGAGTGGCCTGAGTTGGATGATAATGTGAACTTAGGGGCTGTTTTTGCACATCATCTAGTCTCGTTGAAGACTAAGCCTTTTTCTGGTCGTGAGACTAAGATCGAGAGTGTAGGTAGCCTTCTAACGCCTATCTTTAGGCACTATGGGATTGCTACAAAGAGCTGCAGTATTGTTACCAGGCACTCTCTCATGGATGAAGAGCACCTGAAGAGTGCTCGGTGGATTAAGTCCGAGTGGCTTTGGTGCTCCACTGATTCTAGAGGCACACACCTGCTTCAGCTGCCACAGAGAAGCCTCACGACTATTACAAATTATCCTCTGCGCCTTAGCTTCCAGCCTGATCCCGCCTCCTAACTTCGGCTCCACCATCTTGCATACGTAGGGGTAGCTCTTCACGATCAATTCCATCTACTGCAGATGATGTTCCTGTAGATGACCTTGCTGGAGGTCATCAATTTCAGCTTCCTCCTACGCCAGCGATCCCTATGGAGACTGCGGATTTTCAGCGATTTGTGGCTGATAGCTTTCAGAGCATTTGGCAGGCGATCTCCAGGTTATCTCGCTCTGGCTGTGTGTGTCCTTCGACTAGTTCTTCTGCTCCGTCTCGCCCTGCACCCATCACTTCTGATTCTGACGATGCTGCTACTGAGGCGGATTAGTCCTTCGGTTTATCATGGTTCCTTTTTCTTTTCTCTTATTTGTACTTTTCTCTTGAGTCATTTTCTTTATTTGCGTCAGTTTGTCAGCTACTATTTAGATTTTGTATGGATTTATGATGTTTTATGTCATTGCTTTTGATTTGTGTGTGCGTGTTTACAATGTTCTTGGATTTAAATCAACAATTCGATTTTTTTTGTTAGAAAATCATTTCTGTTTATAGACATGGTGTCGATCGACACCAATGTTGGGTGTCGCTCGTCACCAAGCACAGGTTACTCCATGACTTTCATTTTTCCATTTGGTTCCATTTGGTTTTTCTTTATTTTGCCAACCTTTGTTTTGGTCTCACTAGGGACAGTGATTCTCAAGTCTGGGGAGGTAGTCGCTGACGTTGTATTTGTTTTTGTCATACCTATTTGTTTTTATTTATTTGAGTCAAATTTGTTTTATTGAGTCAAAACTGGTCAGGGAATTACGATCTTTCTTCTTATTTTATGTGCTTGAGTGATTAATGATGCAAATTTAGTTCAGACTCGACTAATAAAAAATCCAAAGACTGATCAGTAAACTAGAGTAACCCATATTTTGCAACAGATTCCACAAAAGCTGGAACTAGTTTCTGAGCTCTTCCTTTTACCTCATCAATGCAACTGGTGTTCATAGCGCTTGACTCCTCGTTCTTACCTGACAAACGAAATTCTAAGTAAAAAGTGATGGTACTCCTCTCCCTTGTTAAGTAAAAAGTGTGGTTAAAAGCAAAAAAGATGATATGATTTTCTTTTGAGTAAAGGGATAGAAAAATTTCCAACAATCCCATTATTTTACGTTGAAAGGAATGATCACACAAAAGGTGGAAGTGAGGTTAGGAAAATTTCCTGTGATACCATTATTCGCCTACACTTTTGAGATAAAAAAAAAACGAAAAGAAAACAACACAAAAGATGTTGAGAAAGAAACAAGTTTGGGGGAGAGAAAGAGTACAAAAAGATGTGAAAAATTGGCTGGTTTGTTAAGGTATTGAACGAGAATGAGTTTAGAAGGTTCTTGACACTGATTTCATTGATGAGACCCGGCGATGAAGGCTAATGGAAACTGTTGTGAAATTGTAAGGTGAATTTGGGATACTGAAAAATCTACGGAGAAGTACATGGTGGTTGAATTTGAATTAGTCTGCTAAGCATATGGATTTAATTTGAATGCTCAAAGCAATGGTCTAAGAGAATGGAGTTTCTGCGATTTTCAAACTTCTTCCACAGGTTAAGTTTATGTTTTGCTTGAGGACAAGCAAAGGCTAAGTCTGGGGGAGTTGATATATCATAGTTTTTACGGTTTTTAACCATGATATAAGTCCTGTTTTAGAGTTTTTTTGGTGTTTTTGAATCTCTTTCGAGTCATTGTAGGTTCAGGTACGTTTTGGACTCATTGGATGCATATTGGGATTATTGGAGGTATTTAGCATTCTGTAGCTGAGAAGAGCAACTTGGAGACCACAATGGGTGTTGGTGTCGATCGACACTGCCTCCTAGTGTCGCTTGACACCGGTCGCCACTACTTGTTGCACACGAGTTTTTAAAGACTTTTAACGAATTACAGAATTGTCCAGAAGTTTTCCCTAATTGCAAAACAAGTCCCTGACGTATTTTAGAGTATAATTAGTTGTTTTTAGAGTTTTATGGGATATCTTTTACTGAGGGCATTATCATTGTACTTCAGAACTTGTTGGGAGAGACAGATCAGAACTCATTATAGAGAGAAGATTTTGAACTCCCTTTGTTTCTACTTTTATCTTAATGCAATTTATTCAGATTATGATTTGTTTTGTATTGATGATATCTGAGTAATTTACCTGTTAGATTTAGGGTTTTTTCTAGGGTTATGATGAATTGTTGAATTAGATGGATTTGTTTGGGTAATCATATAGTTTTTAGAGATTTTGTGAATATATCGAACTTGAATTTAATGCATGTTTTGATTGTTCAATTTGTAAAGAAATTTAGAATTCACTGTTATAGACATAGATAATCTCTGCAATGAAAGTTGATTGGTTTGAATTTTGTGTTTTGAGTTTAAGAACTGTTCTTAACCAAACCATGTACTGTTCATCTGTTTAACAATTCTGAATTCCTGAAGAATTTCCCTAAGTCTAGCTTTTCCTTTATTAAACTCACAACTTTTACTTTTTACTCTCTTGGTTTTATTTTTATTCACTGGCCATTTAGCTATAATTCCATTCTGTTAATCTATTGTGTGAACATTAGTCTCTGTGGATTCGATCCCTAAATACTACAGTGATCTCTTAATTTGAGAGATTAGTTTTAGGGTAAATTTGAGCATATCAACTTTTGGCGCCGTTGCCGGGGACTCTTGATTCACCATTAGATTCCAGTTAGATTTTAGTCTAAATCTTTTCCTATTTATTTCCTTACTCTATTTTTGTTTTGTTTTCTTTTGTGTTTCAGGTTTATGCATAATCGCAAAACCAGGAGCAACAAAGATCTTAAGCTTGCCAACCCTTTCAATCAGGACATAGCAATAATCGAACAGACGAACAGAAAAGCAAAGAAGCTAGCTGCTATGGATAACTTTGTTGTGTTGGGAAGGGATAAAGCTGGGATTTTACGTGATCAAGAGGGCCATGTGCGAAATGAGCAGGATCAAAACCTTGATACTGAGCGCAATGTGATGCCTGAACCCGCCGTTGGTGTCGCTCGACACCAACAGGGTATCGATCGACACCCGCCTGCAATTGAGGCAACAGTTGTCAACAATGATCCGCAGGATAACAACGCTGCTGCTGCAGTAGTTCGTGGGAGAACATTGGGTGATTACAACAAACCGGATCAGTTCTAGGCGAATCGATCTGCTATCATACCCCCACCTTTTCAGAAGAATGACTTCGAGCTGAAACCCGCCTAGTACACTCTTGTGGGACAGCATCCTTTCCATGGTCTTCCTCATGAACAGCCCATGGATCATATTGAGAGGTTTGAGGACCTAGTTACAAGCATCAAGGCTAATGGGGTGTCTACCGATTTCCTCTTCTGCAAACTCTTCCCATACTCTCTTGGTGGGGAAGCAGCTTACTGGCTCAAGCAATTGAAGTCAGGATCTCTGACAACTTGGTGGAAGACCAAGAATGCATTTTTGAACAACTTCTATGATGATACCAGGTCAGAGGATGCGAGAACAAAGATCTCTACTTTTTCTCGACAACCTGGTTAAGCATTCAAGGCTGCCTAGGTGCGATTCAGAGCTTATCAGCGAGATTGTCCGCATCATGGGTTCAGTGAGGTTCAGTTGCTGGGTATTTTCTTCAGAGGCGTGGATTGGAGGTATCAGATGGCACTGGATGCTGCGAGCAATGGCAACTTCAACACCAGATATCCAGAGGATGCTGTGATTTTGATTGAGAACTTGGCTTCAAGCAACAGCACGAAAAATGCTGATTTTGAGAGAAAGAAGCTAGTTGGAAACTCTGAAAGTGGTCAGATTGCTGATGTCAAGACCAAGTTAGATTCAGCACACAACCTCCTTGTTGGTAATAAATATGTTCACTTTGCTGCCGAGGTTGAAACTTTTGAGCCAGATGGAAGATCTAAAGAAGAAGTGCAGTTTGTCAATTAGGTTGGGTTTCAGGGTCAGTGGTATGGTAACTATCAAGGGAATAGAGGCTATAGTGAAAACAGTCAGCGGTCTAACTTTGCAAGGAATCAAAATTCTTTAGTTTATACTCTAAAGCCAGCATATCAATAGAGCTCCCAAACTCGATCTCAAGCAACTTCCTACAGGGCTAAGGTATGCATTTCTTAGTGAAAACTCTTCTTATCCTGTTATTGTTAATGCGTCCTTAAACAACGCAGAGCTCACTTTATTGCTAAGTAACCTGCGCAAGTTTCGCAAAGCTCTTGGCTATTCCCTTGATGATATTGTAGGTATCTCTCCAGATTTGTGCATGCATAGGATCTACCTTGAGGATGAGACAAAGTCATCAGTTGAGCATCAGAGAAGGCTAAATCCAAACCTGAAAGAGGTTGTAGAGAAGGAGATCATGAAATTGCTGGAAGCTGGTATCATCTATTATATTTTAGACAGCAATTGGGTCAGTCTAGGGCATGTGGTTCCTAAAAAAGGAGGGGTTACAGTGGTAAAAACTGACAAGAATGAGCTGATTGCCACACGAACAGTGGCAGGGCACAGGGTATGCATCGACTACAGAAAGCTGAATGCCGCTACAAGGAAAGACCATTTTTCTTTACTTTTCATTGATCAGATGTTGGAAAGGTTAGCAAGTCACTCGTACTACTGCTTTCTTGATGGGTACTCAGGGTTCTTTCAGATTCTAATCCATCCCGATGACCAGGAAAAGACAACTTTTACTTGTCCGTATGGTACTTTTGCGTATCGCAGGATGCCATTTGGGCTATGAAATGCTGCTGCAACTTTTCAGTGATGCATGAAGTCGATCTTCACAGATATGATCGAGGATTACATGGAAGTCTTTATGGATGACTTTTCTGTTTATGGGTCTTCATTTAAAGACTGTTTGGACAACCTGTGCAAGGTGCTTGCTAGATGTGAAGAGAAGCATTTGGTTCTGAATTGGGAAAAATGTCATTTCATGGTTCGAGATGGTATTGTACTTGGGCACCGGGTTTCAGAAGCTGGGATTGAAGTTGACCGTGCAAAGATTGAGGTAATGACAAGTCTACCACCCCTAACCTCTGTGAAATCAGTGAGGAGTTTTCTGGGACATGCTGGGTTTTACAGGAGATACATAAAGGATTTCAGTAAAATCGCCAGGCCGCTAACTGCTTTGCTCTGTAAGGATATCAAATTTGAGTTCAATGCTAATTGTCTTCCAGCATTTGAATAGATCAAGTTAGCTTTGGTGACTGCTCCAATCGTCCAACCCCCAGATTAGAGTTTGCCTTTCGAGGTAATGTGTGATGCCAGCGATTTTGCTGTTGGCGCTATTCTGGGAAAGAAGAAGGATAAGAAACTTCATGCAATCTATTACGCAAGCAGAACACTAGATGACGCACAGAGGAATTACGCAACAACAGAGAAGGAGTTGTTGGCTGTTGTGTTTGCTTTTGAGAAGTTTCGTACCTATTTGGTTGGATCTAAGGTGATTGTGCATACAGACAACTCCGCTCTTAAGTACATGATGCAGAAAAAGGATGCCAAGCCGATATTGTTGAGATGGATTATTCTTCTTCAAGAATTCGACATAGAAACCAAGGACAAGAAAGGTGTTGAGAATGGAGTTGCTGATAATCTTTTCATGATTTTGATGAACATGGTGTTCCTATCCGTGATGCTTTGCCTGAAGAGGACATCTATTTTCTGGAAACAGGATTTCAGAAAGATCTGTAGAGACATAGAAAATCTCTACAACGAAAGTTGATTGGTTTGAATTTTGAGTTTATCTATTTTACAATTCTGAATTCCTGAAAAATTTTCCTAAGTCTAGATTGTTCCCTTATTGAGTTTACAACTTTTACTTTTTGCTTTGTTTATTTTACATTTCATCATTCAGTATTTAGCTAAATTTCCATACTTTTAATCTATTGTGTGAATCTTAGTCTTTCTGGATTCGACTCCTAAGTACTATTTTGATCTCTTAATTTGAGAGAGTAGCTCTAGGGTTAATTTGAGCATATCAGCAATTAGGCATAATCCTGAAACACAAAAAGAAAAGAAAAACAAAAACTGCGTAAGTAAATCTATACTAAATTATAACTGAAATCTAATAGTGAATCAAAAGTCCTCTGCAACGGCGCCAAAATTTGATATGCTCAAATTAACCCTAGAGGTACTCTCTCAAATTAAGAGATCGAAATAGTACTTAGGGATCGAATCCACAAGGACTAGAGATTCACACAATAGATTAACAGTTTGGAAATATAGCTAAATGACAAAAGATGTAATGTAAAACTAACAAAATGAAAAGTAAAGATTGTAAATTCAATGAGGAAAAATGCTAGACTTAGGAAAATTCTCAGGAAATTCAGAATTGCAGAACAAAACAATTATCATGATTGTAATTAAGAACCGTTCTAGAACTCAAATCACGAATGTAAAATCAACCAACTTTCGCTGCGAAGATTATCTATGCCTAAATTTAATAATCCCAAATCTCTTTGCGAATTTTTCAAATTAAACAAGCATTAAAGTTCAGCTTTGATATGTTCACAAAATCCCTAAACCAAATCTCTTTGCGAATAGGATATTTTACTCATCTAAGATAGTTCAGGCAATCAATTACAATTTCGTGTCAACTAATCAACGTAAGATCAGATTCTAGGTAGCTAAGCTAGAATAAGCGATAAACACAATCTAGATGAAGAACTCTATAGATTTAATTCTAACAATCTAACAACCTAACAATTCATGAATTCCTTTAAAAACCCAAAACCTACCAGGGAGATTACTCAGACATGATAAATGAAACACAAATCATGAATGAAATAAATTGCATTAAGAAAATCAAAAGAAGAAGAAAAGAGTTTAGAAATCTTCTCCAAAAATATCTAAAAAGGTGGCTGCTCAAAAATCAAGCATACGTCTAAACAATGACCTTAAAATCCTATAAATAGGTTAAAACACGATTTGGGCTTTGTCTTCAAAACTTCAAAAAGACGTGAAATTCAATTGCCGTAAGGTATTGGTGTCGACCGATACATTTTCAGACTAATTACTGACTTGTTCTTTTTCTTCTCTTGCGTGTGTTTCAGGTGCATGAACTCAAGGGCAACAAGGAGCAATCGTCAAATACCCCTTCTGATAGTGAATAACACGGAACTTGCAAGACTTGAACGTGTCAACAGACGAACCAAGCCTAAACCCATCGACATGGGCGAACAGGGCAACGATGATATGGCGTCTGAGCTGCAAAGGTTGCAAGAGCAGATGGCTCAGATGCAGCAGCAACATGCGCGCGAACAACAACAGCAACGTGAGCGTGAACAGCAACGTGCTATTGGAGATATAGAAAATCCTCATGCCTTCTACAGGAACAGAGCTGCTATTGTTCCACCTGCTATTGAGAGGCAAGACTATGAGATAAAGCCTCAGATGATATGGATGGTCAAGCAGCACTTGTTCCATGGACTTCCCGCAGAGATTCCAATGGACCATATAGAGAACTTTGAGGAGATGTGCTCCACAACGAGTTCTAATGGGATGAACCCGGACTTCATAAAGTGTAAGCTTTTCCCTTTCTCACTTGCGAACAAAACTTCTTGATGGCTTAACTTTTTACTGGCTGGATCTATCAAGAATTGGACACAATGTAGAGCAGCGTTCTTGGACCACTTCTACACCAAAACCAAGACCGCGAGCTTAAAGAACAAGATTTCCATGTTTTAGCAACATTCAGGAGAGTCCTTTGGTGAGGCATGGGAACGATTCAAAGAATACATGAGAGAGTGTCCACACCATGGGTTTACCGATGAGAACTTGCTAGGTATCTTCTATGATAATGTTGATTGGGATTACATGAATGCTTTGAATGCTGCGAGTGATGGTGATTTTATGACTAAGACCAGAGATGGTGCTTACATGCTTATTGAAAACTTTGGTGAAAGTTCTAGCAGCAAGTCTCAACAGGATAATAGAACCAAAAAAACTAGTGGTATGGATTCTCAAAAGATCGATGACCTTACAGCTAAGGTTAACTTGTTGCTAAAAAGGAACCAAAGGACGGTTCATTTGGTTGACAAGAATGGTGAACCACTTTCTGAGGAGATGGGTGAAGAAGGAGATCGCAGTCAGCAAGAGGTCAGCTATGTGAGTGGTCAAGGGTTTGTGCGAAACTGTGGGTTCAACAAGAACTATAGGAGTCACCCAAACTTCTCCTATAGGAGTACAAACATTGAGAACCCTCAGGACCAGGTCTATTCGTAACAAACTGGTATTGAAAACCAGAAACCTATGGATCAATGTTTTCAGAAGAGTTTTCCTCAGGGTTTCCTAGGCAAAACGTTCCTACCTTACCAAAGTCAGAATCAGTTTTATCTGGGAGTTCAACAGAAACCACAGTTTACCAATTTTTAGGCTCCTGCGAGCTCTGGAAGTACTTCTCAGGATGAACTGAAGGGAATGATGCAGCAGCTGATGATTAATCAACAGAAATCTGCTGCTGAAATCAACCCAAAGGTAGACAGCATGTACTCTGATCTCAATGGTAGGTTTGAAGCTGTTTGCAATCATGTGAAGAAGCTTGATAGTCAGGTTGCTCAAACTGCTGAGGTAATCAAGAGGCCACAAGGAGTACTGCCAGGTAAACCAGTTGCAAAACCCAGAGAGTTTGTGAATGCAGTTGAACTAAAAAGTGGAACGGTTCTACCACAAGTTGTAAGGGATAACACTGAAAGTTACCCAGAAAATTCTGCAGAGCACCCGCTCCACAATGGAGCACATGTTCCAGATGAGGAAAATAGTGAAGAAGTTGCTGCAGAGCACCCGACTCCTAAGGTATTTCGACCGAATGAGCATTTTGATAAAATTGTTTCTCGTGTCTACAAACCTCTAGTTCCTTATCTAGTTCCTCCAAGGAAATCTCAAAAGGATTTGGAAGAGGCAAAATGCGAGGAGATGTTAAAGGATTTGACTATTAAGCTCCCTTTGGTAGATGCAATTCAGATGATGCCAGCTATGAAGAAGTATGTTAAGGGTTTGGTCACAGGAAAAGTTTCTTCAGAACCTATGATGGTATCTAAGAATTGTAGTGTTGTGCTACAAAATAAGATGCCTAAGAAGCAAGATGACCCAGGGAAGTTTGTTCTAACCGTGCAGATTGGTCATATGCGATTCGTTTGTTCTCTATGCGATTTGGATTCGGGTGTGAACCTCATGCCATATTCGGTTGGTAGGAAACTTGGGTACACAAAGTTCAAGCCAACAAAAATTTCATTGGTGTTTGCTGACTGGTCAGTAAAGTTGTCCGTGGGGATTCTTGAGGATTTGCATGTTAGAATTGGCAATACTATAATTCCAGCATATTTTGTGGTGCTGAAAATTGATGAGGAACCGAAGGATCCCTTGATTTTGGGACATCATTTCTTGCGCACAGCTGGTGCGATCATTGATGTGAGGAATGGTACAATCAGTCTCCACTTGGGGGACATTATCATGGAATTTGAGATGGATAGAATGCTCAAAAAGCTAACCATTGATGGGTACTTGAGTGAGGAGACAGTTGGGTTTACAAGGATGTTGGATTTGAGCCAAGCGATGGAAAAATCAATTGGGTCCTTGAACCTCGAAACAGAGAATGTTGACGGAGCACCTGCTCGTAAAAACTCTGTTGATGGTCCTTAGAGCGAGTTAAGAGCTCCAAAGCTAGAACTCAAAATCTTACCAGCTGGGCTAAGGTACGCATTCCTAGGTCCTAATTCTATTTACCCTGTGATCATAAATGCTGATTTGAACAATGTAGAAACCGCCTTACTTTTGTGTGGACTTAGGAAGTATAGAAAGGCTATAGGATATTCACTAGATGATATTCCTGGAATTTCGTCTGATCTTTGCATTCATAGAATATATCTAGAAGATGAATCGAGGTATTCTATAGAACATCAGAGGAGGTTAAACCCAAATCTAAAAGGTGTTGTAAAGAAGGAGATAATGAAACTTCTAGAAGTTGGTGTAATCTATGCAATCTCATATAGTAATTGGATTAGTCTAGTTCATGTGGTACCTAAGAAAGGTCGAATTACTGTGATCACAAATGAAAAGAATGAGTTGATACCAACTAGGACTGTAACTGGTCCTAGGATGTGTATTGATTACAGGAAATTGAATGCTGCCACTAGAAAATACCATTTTCTTTTGCCCTTTATCGATCAAATGCTTGAGAGATTGGCTAACCATCCATACTACTTTTTCTTACATGGTTACTTAGGTTTTTTTTCCAGATTCCTATCCATCCAGACGATCAGGAGAAGATGACATTTACATGTCCTTATGGCTCTTTTGCATATCGCAAAATACCATTTGGTTTGTGTAACGCTCGAGCGACATTCCAAAGGTGTATGATGTTAATTTTTACTGACTTTATTGAGGATATAATGGAAGTTTTCATGGATGATTTCTCTATCTATGGAAGCTCTTTCTCTGTGTGTTTGTCAAATTTATGCAGGATGTTAGAGCGATGTGAGGAGAAGCATCTCGTGCTAAACTGGGAAAAATGCCACTTCATGGTTCGAGATGGCATTGTATTGGGTCATCGGATATCTGAGAATGATATTGAGGTTGACAAAGCAAAGGAGGAGGTCATGATGAGTCTTCAGTCACCAGATTCAGTCAGGGGCATAAGGAGTTTTCTGGGTCATGCTGGTTTTTACAGGAGGTTCATCAAGGACTTCTCTAAAATAGCAAGACCGCTAACTCAGCTATTGTGCAAGGAGACTAAGTATGACTTCAATGGGGCTTGTCTAGAAGCTTTTCACACCATAAAAGGAGCCTTGATAAGCGCGTCCATCGTTCAACCACCTGATTGGGACTTGCCATTTGAAGTGATGACAGATGCAAGTGACTATGCTCTAGGTGCAGTTTTGGGTCAGAGGAAAGACAAAAAGCTCCATGTGATTTACTACGCCAACCGTACCTTGGATGAGGCTCAGTGCAAATATGCTACAACCAAGAAGGAGCTGCTGGTAGTGGTATTTGCTTTTGAGAAGTTCAGGTCATACCTTGTTGGTTCCAAGGTGATTGTACACACCGACCACACTGCCCTAAAGTACCTGCTCACTAAAAAAGATGCAAAACCGAGGCTGTTGAGGTGGATCCTTTTTTCCAGGAGTTTAATTTGCAGATTATTGACAAGAAGGGGAGCGAGAATGGGGTTGCTCATCATCTATCTCACATGAAAATTGATGATGATATACCTCTTGATGACACACTTCCTGATGAACACGTCTATGCTGTTAGCATCTGTGTGCTGGAGCACCCTGTCCAGACAAGAGCACTTGCTCTAAAATTCAGAGCACCTGCTCCCGAGAAGTTTTGTGGTGCTATCTCCAAGACGACTGTTCTGAATTTTCCATGGTTTGGGGAGATAGTAAATTACCTAGCTGCTGAACAGGAACCAACTGATTTTGTGGATGATAAGAAGAGGAAGTTCCTAAGAGATATAAGAATGTATTTTTGGGATGAGCCATACTGTAATGACCCGCACAAAGGCAAAGAAAATTGTGGGAAAAATTCGAATAAATGTCGAACGCGGACTGTTTGGCCGAGAAATTTTCTCGAGCACGTCGATGACCGAGCTAGTTACCAAGTTGCTCGATGACTAAGCTACTTGGTTAAGCAGCTCGATGACTAAGGTGCTTGGTGAGTTGCGCGGTGAATAAGGTGCGTGCTTGCCTTCTAGCTTGATGACGGAATTGCGTGCATGCGATGGAACCTTGTTTTGGATCGAAGTAATCGAATGCATGCGCGACGACATTACCCTCGTCCGAAGAACCTGCGCACGTTTTACCCGTGTTCGAAGAAACGTCCGAGTTTTGTCGTACCTCTTTGTCATTTTTCCTTGTCGCCAAGCAAGAATAGAATCTCGAACCGTGTTATTATCCGGCCAGACTTGCCCGCGAGTGAAGCAACGTCCAATGGAATGTGTCCGTACAAAATTCGACAAACATTCTCGTCGACCGCGTGTCGCGACGCAGACAGCGCACGCTACGACACGTCCGACCAAGTGTCGACCTGCTTCACCTGCTTTCTAGCTTTCTTGTTCGCTCTTATAAATAGATTGCCCGTCCTAGTTACGAGGATAGTTTTCGAGAGATCACTTACCGTAAAACAATCTTAGAAACCGCTTAAGTCCGAAGTGTTTTAGCAAAGCCGAGTTAAGTCGCGAACTGTTCTAGAGAAGCTTAAGTCCGAAAATCTTGCTTTCCACCTAAGTCAAAAAGTGAGTTCTTTGGTATGTTTGTCGTGTGTTAGATGAGTGGAACACACGAATTTGTTTGTTGATTATTCGATGCTTTATTCGCTTAAGCATGAAATCGTTAAGGAAATGCTAAGTTTATACACTAAAGAACTTGAATTTAAGCGTGGCATGATTTCGTTGCTTTAATCGCATATGTTCGACCACGTTTACGGATTTTAAGTAAACGCGAGTCTTTGCTTGAATCGTTAGCATGATTTCGTTAATTTATACATAAGTTAAAATGCTAGAAGAACTTGAGTTAAGTGTGGCATGAAATCCCTATGGCCGAGTCTTAACCAAAAGTTATGTTTCAGATGGTATCACCACGACGCAACATGCGAACGTATCAAGTTGGTCCGACGCGAGAACAAGGGCCGCATCAGTACACAAGACCGAACGTTTATCCCCCAATGCTCGAGTTTGTGCCTCTGCCCGTGTCACCAAACTCGTGCCATGAGTCTATGGACGAGAACTCCTCGAACATATCAGAGTTAAGATACCATGAAATCGACGATCTTATACCCGAAGGATTGTTACATGGCGGATGGTTATCTCCAGAATCAGTAGAGATGGATCCGGAAGAGTATATGAACCTTGATGGATGGTCCGGAGGACAAGGAGCGTCCGTGAGCCCAGGAGGCGGAGTGACCTCTCATCATCGATACCCCGGACGAGAAGGATTGATAATGCCAGACCAATGGGGTCGAGATTGTATTTCTCATCGTCAGTTTTCCGAACGTGATGAAGTAATGGTACCACGAGAGCGGGGTCGAAATAGTCCGAATCGCCCGAATCATCATGAGGCAGGACCAAGGGTGGTAACGCCCGAAGCAAGGCATATTCAGGACCGACTAATGAATGTGATTCAAAACTTGGCAAATCGGTTGGGAGATTCACGACGAGTTGCTAGACAAGCTCATCAGAACGCGTCGTCATCACCACCGGATTTTTTGAAGAAGGTGATGATGATGAAAAATCTCGGAACAAGACGATTCTTTGGAAATCCGGATCCATTGGATGCGGATGCATGGTTTCAACATGTTGAGAAGAACTTCGCAGCAATCCGATGCCCCGAAGAGTTTAAGATGGATGTTGCCGCTCAATATCTCATGGGAGATGCGAACGAATGGTGGCGTGGAGTGAAAGATCATTACCGAAGGGTCGAGTTTGCTTGGGAAGTTTTCCGACAACAGTTTCAGAGAAAATACTTTCCTCCCGAAGCAAGGTATCGACTTGAGAAGAAGTTCCAAGAATTGGTGCAAGAAGATCGCACCATCAGGGAGTATGAAGCGGAGTTTACTCGACTTCGACGATATGCTCATTATGGAGCTGAAAATGAAGCAGCTATGATACGAAAGTTCTTACACGGGTTAAGACCCGAGATAATGAACAGACTTTTGGCAGTTAAGTACCATAGCCTGTTTGAACTGGTGGAGAGAGCGGTTAACGTTGAAGAAGGCTTAAAAATCGAGCGACTCTATTATGGACGGCCGCCAATATCGCGGGTACCCCAACCTGTTCAGAAACTTGGGCCGAATAACCAAGTCACTCGACCTGAACGACTTGGACAGAATTCAGGCCAAGGTCGGGGACGAGGACTGAATTTTGGTCGGGGTCGGGGACGAGGACCAGCGGGTAGAGGGACACCAGCAATGGACACCTTACCCGAATGTTACAAGTGTGGCCGACGTGGTCACTTTGCTCGAGTATGTCCGAACGAGGAGAGGCCTCGACCAGTGTCGAAACACGTCATCTGTTTTACGTGTCATCAGCCCGGACATTACACGACTTCGTGTCCTACCAGGGTAAACCGTCCAGTGGCGGCTCGTGCTATCGAAGTAGTGGAGATCGCACCATCACCAAAGTGAAAGGCAATCATGGGAAGAGTATATCCATTAAATAAACCCGAACCTTCACGACCTTCTAAAGGTCCAATCTCAGGTACTTGAGGGTTCAAACTTAAAGCTTGTATGTATTGAATAAGATGTGTGTATGATGTGATATACTTGTATAATTTCTGTTTAATACTTTATACAAGAGGAATGTTTAAGAAAAGGTTTATGACTTTCCGTTTAGGAACCTTGTGTGTTGGTGGTGTATCCACACACGTTTTGTTTGATTCAGGGGCGACGCATAGTTTCGCATCGCCTGATGTCACCTCACGTTTTAAGGGAATCTTTACCGTAGTAAAGGTTCATGTTCCTGTCTTAACCCCGGGTGACCAAATCTTATATGCATCAAGTTGTTTTATAGGAGTTCCAATTATCATTCAAAACCATAAGTTCTTAGCCAATCTTTTACTCATTCCATTAGACAAATCCGAAGTCATTTTAGGAATGGATTAGTTATCAGCTTACATGTCTCACATAGATTGTGGGCGTGGAAGGATAACTTTTGAGCAGTTTGTAAAACTTTTCCTAACCTTCCACGGAATTCAGCCAAATTCCGTCAAAGGATACGATGATGTGTTTAAACCTTTGGAAGGGTTACCACCATCTCGTAATAATCCTTTTACTATTTTGTTAGAACCAGGAGCCGCTCCGATAGCTAAGGCACCATATCGTATGGCCCCAGTAGAGTTAGCCGAGTTAAAGAAGCAGTTAGAGGATCTAATGGGCAAGGGATTCATACGTTCAAGTTCATCACCTTGCGGAGCCCAGTTTTATTCGTAAAGAAGAAGGATGGTAGTATGCGATTGTGCATAGATTACCGTGGTATCAACAACATCACTATAAAGGACAAGTATCTGTTGCCTAGAATTGATGAGTTACTAGATCAATTGCAAGGAGCAAGTTGGTTTTCAAAGATTGATTTACCATCCGGCTATCATCAGATTCGGATTGCAGAGACGGACATCGTGAAGACTGCTTTCAGGACACGTTATGGCCATTATGAATTTGTGGTCATGCCCTTTGGCCTAACAAACGCACCAGCCGCATTTATGCGATTGATGAATGAAGTCTTTCGAGACTACTTAGACGAGTTTGTTATCATATTCATTGATGAAATACTTATCCATTCCAAGAGTGCAGAAGAGCATGAGATACACTTAGGAAAAGTGTTGGAACGCTTAAGGAATCAAAAGCTATTTGCTAAGTTTAGTAAATGTAGCTTTTGGAAACGGGAAATTAGATTCCTAGGACATCGAGTCTCGGAACAAGGAGTTTCGGTTGACCCGGAGAAGATTTTGGCAATACAAGATTGGCCACAACCAACAAGCACCACGGAGATTCGTAGCTTCTTAGGACTTGCTGGTTATTACAGGAAATTCGTACAGGGATTTTCCAGTATAACGAAACCATTGACTAGCCTAACTGGCAAGGGTGTTGTCTTTGTATAGAGTGAAGAAACGGAGAAAGCATTCAACATATTAAAGAAGGCTTTGACGACAGCACCAGTTTTAGCCTTAACCGAGCCAAGTCAGCCATACACCGTATATACGGATGCATGCGGAACGGGTTTAGGATGTGTGTTAATGCAAGGCAAAAAGGTCATTGCCTATGCCTCTAGAAAATTGAGGAAACACGAAGAAAATTATCCTACCCATGATCTAGAATTGGCCGCGGTTGTTTTTGCTTTAAAGATATGGCGGTCATATCTCTATGGAGAGACGGTTCAAGTAATGACGGATCATAAGAGCTTAAAGTACTTGTTCACCCAACCTGATCTTAACCTAAGGCAGAGAAGGTGGATGGAGTTTATCTCAGATTATGATTTGAACATCACTTATCACCCAGGAAAGGCAAATGTAGTTGTCGATGCTTTGAGTCGCCGTAAGGTCAAGGTGGATGTAGAGAAAGATTTGATGAGCCTAACCGCAGAATTCAAAATGATTAGTCTGTCAGCCTTGGAAGGAGAAAGTAGTGAACCATTAGGTTTACAGGCGGTAAACCAAGCAGGATTGCTACAACGGATTTGACTTCAACAAAGAGAAGATGAAGATTTAAAGAAGATTATCGAAGAGTTGAGTAATCTAGGGGAGCCGAACGTAAGCGGATATCATTTAGCCGCAGATGGTATATTGCTACAAAATAAGAGGATTACCGTGCCTAAAGGACAAGGCTTACGGGAAGAAATCTTAAGGACAGCCCATCATTCCCTACTTAGTATTCACCCAGGGAGTACGAAAATGTACCGAGACATTCACCAATACTACCATTGGCCGGGAATGAAGCGATCTGTCGCAAAATGGGTAGCGGAGTGCCAAACCTGTCAGCAAGTTAAGATCGAGCATCAAGTTCCGGCCGGATTGTTACAAAGCCTACCTATACCGGAATGGAAATAGGATGCAGTTCCTATGGATTTTGTTACAGGTTTGCCGATAGCACCAGGACGCTGAAACGATGCGATTTAGGTAATCGTAGATCGTTTAACCAAGAGTGCTCACTTCTTGCCAATGAGGGTCGATGATAATATCGAAGTTTTGGCCAAGCTATATTTGAATGAGATTGTGAAGTTGCATGGAGTCCCTGCCAATATAGTTTCAGACCGCGACCCTAGGCTCACGGCTAGATTTTGGCGAGCTTTTCAGAAAGCTCTTGGGACCGCTCTACACATGAGTACCGTGTTTCATCCAGAAACAGATGGTCAAACGGAGCGAACCATCCGGACTTTAGAAGATTTACTTCGGATGTGTATGATTGATTGGAAGAAGACATGAGAAATTCACTTGCCATTAGTGGAATTTGCATACAATAATAGCTTCCATACTAGCATTGATATGTCGCCATACGAAGCTTTATACGGACACCCATGTCGGACACCTATGTGTTGGACCGAAGTTGGAGAAGGGAAGGAGATTAGTGAAGACTTTGGGGCAGCCATTATAAAAGAAACCACAGATAAGGTCAGCCTTATTCGGGCCAATATGAAAAAGGCACAAGACAGACAGAAGAAATATGCCGATCAACATAGAAGAGAAGTTGAATTTAAAGTTGGTGATTGGGTATGGTTGAAAGCAGCCGCCGAGAAAGGAAAGGACAGATTTGCAAAGCCTTGCAAATTGGCTGCACAGTCTATAGGACCTTACCGTATTATTGGAAGAGTTGAGGAAGTAGCTTATGAGCTAGACCTTCCATCAGATAAAGGCATGTACAATGTGTTTCATGTCTCAATGTTGCGAAAGTTTGTCCGTGGACCAGATGTGTTACCGCCAGTGCGTGTGCCTGAACCTCGACAACCATCTCCGGAACCAGTGAGAATAGGTGAAAAACGATCAAGATTTCTTAAAGGTCGAGAAATCTCTCAAATTAAAGTCACGAGGAGAAAGCAACATAGAGATGTTGTTACATGGGAAGACGAAGCGAGATTCAGAAAGTCTCACCCGGAACTTTTCCTAAATCCCGAGCAGGATCAAGATGATGGACCATCTAACCCTTGAGAATTCGGGACGAATTCTTTTAAGGGGGGAAGAATGTAATGACCCGCACAAAGGCAAAGAAAATTATGGGAAAATTTCGAACAAATGTCGAACGCGGACTTTTTGGCCGAGAAATTTTTTCGAGCACGTCGATGACCGAGCTAGTTACCAAGTTGCTCGATGACTAAGCTACTTGGTTAAGCAGCTCGATGACTAAGGTGCTTGGTGAGTTGCGCGGTGAATAAGGTGCGTGCTTGCCTTCTAGCTTGATGACGGAATTGCGTGCATGCAATGGAACCTTGTTTTGGATCGAAGTAATCGAATGCATGCGCGACGACATTACCCTCGTCCGAAGAACCTGCGCACGTTTTATCCGTGTTCGAAGAAACGTCCGAGTTTTGTCGTACCTCTTTGTCGTTTCTCCTTGTCGCCAAGCAAGAATAGAATCTCGAACCGTGTCATTATCCGGCCAGACTTGCCCGCGAGTGAAGCAACGTCCAATGGGACGTGTCCGTACAAAATTCGACAAACATTCTCGTCGACCGCGTGTCGCGACGCAGACAGCGCACGCTGCGACACGTCCGACCAAGTGTCGACCTGCTTCACCTGCTTGCTAGCTTTCTTGTTCGCGCTTATAAATAGATTGCCCGTCTTAGTTACGAGGATAGTTTTCGAGAGATCACTTACCGTAAAACAATCTTAGAAACCGCTTAAGTCCAAAGTGTTTTAGCAAAGCCGAGTTAAGTCGCGAACTGTTCTAGAGAAGCTTAAGTCCGAAAATCTTGCTTTCCACCTAAGTCAAAAGTGAGTTCTTTGGTATGTTTGCCGTGTGTTAGATGAGTGGAACACACGAATTTGTTTGTTGATTATTCGATGCTTTATTCGCTTAAGCATGAAATCGTTAAGGAAATGCTAAGTTTATACGCTAAAGAACTTGAATTTAAGTGTGGCATGATTTCGTTGCTTTAATCCATATGTTCGACCACGTTTACGGATTTTAAGTAAACGCGAGTCTTTGCTTGAATCGTTAGCATGATTTTGTTAATTTATACATAAGTTAAAATGCTAGAAGAACTTGAGTTAAGCGTGGCATGAAATCCCTATGGCCGAGTCTTAACCAATAAAGATTTTGGTTATTTCTCGAAGACACGGAGAGACGGGATTGCAGCCTTTGGCCGTGTATGCATGACGATGCATTATTCGATTTTTGGTGCGAAGCCTTAAAGATTAGGCCATCAAAAACGTTTAAGGGTCTTTGTACTTAGCCTTTGTAGTTTTGTTCGAAAGATGCCTTGGTTTTACGTGAAGGGAATTAATCAGCACGCTAGGCCTTAATAAAACGTATCATTATTGCGCATTTTCATCTTGTTTTATCGAACCGTTTTGCATATTGTATGTGATTGTTGATTTTGGATTAAGTGCGAATTTTGATTATTGTATAGAGGAACCTTAGACTCACTGAGAAACTAGTTCTCACGACTCAATTTGTTTTGCAGGCAAACCGTAGAGGGTAAATCGCGGGAAAGCACCTGAAGGGAACGTTAGGAAAATCAGTGGTAGATTTTCTTGCTTTTGTTGCAAACACCTAACACTTAGTATGTATAAACGTTTGTTTTGAGTGTTAGACTCGAGTCCGGATAATTTTGTAATCTTGTTGAAACCTTATGTTAATGATATAAATAAAATTGATTTTTCGATCAAACGGGTTTCATGCGATACTTGTCTTGTCCGGACGAACCAACCATCTTGTGCGGTTCGGGTTGGCAAGCCTTGGGCCGTACTCGATGGGGACGAGCATTTAGGTGTTCGGTCCGAGAATTCTTGGATGCGTTCCGGGAACCTCTGGCAAGATTCTCGAATGTTTCGTCACGGTTTGTGGCGTTTTCGGTCTATCACGGATCGGGGGCGTTACACATACCTCTACAAGCAATGCTCAGATGGTGTCTTTAGGCGATGTGTGCCTGACAAAGAGATTCCAAGGATTCTGTTCCATTGCCATAGTTCAAACTATGCCGGTCATTTCGCAACATGCAAGACAGTGTCTAAAGTGCTGCAAGCTAGGTTTTGGTGGTCGACAATGTTCTAGGATGCACATGCTTTCATTTCAAAGTGCGATACATGGCAAAGGCAAGAAAACATATCTCGGAGAAATGAGATGCCTTAACACTTCATTTTAGAAGTTGAAGTGTTTGACGTGTGGGGAATCGATTTCATGGGACCTTTTCCATCTTCCTATGGAAACCAATGCATCTTGGTGGCTGTTGATTATGTGTCTAAGTGGGTGGAAGCCATTGCTTCACCAACGAATGATGTCAAAGTAGTGGTGAAGATGTTTAAGTCCTTGATATTCCCCAGGTTTGGAGTGCCACTGGTTGTCATAAGTGATGGAGGCACTCACTTCATCAACAAGGTCTTTGAGGGCCTATTGAGAAAGAATGGTATGAAGCATAACGTAGCAACACCATATCATCCACACACTAGTGGTCAGGTTGAGGTTTCCAATAGGGAAATCAAGAGTATTCTGCAAAAAACCGTGGGAACCACTAGAAAGAATTGGGCTGCCAAGTTAGATGACTCTCTTTGGGGCTGTCGAACTGCGTATAAGACACCGTTGGGGACAACGCCTTTCCACTTGGTGTATTGGAAGTCTTGTCATCTCCTTGTGGAGCTTGAATACAAGGCAGCATGGGCTATCAAGTTGATGAACTATGATGTCAAATCAGCCTTTGAGAGGTGATCTATGCAGCTCAACGAGTTAGAGGAAATTAGGCACCTGGCCTATAAGAGTTCTAAAATCTACAAAGAAAGGACTAAGGTGTATCATGACAAAAGGATACTCACCAGAAACTTTCAGCCAAACGACCAGGTACTCCTTTTCAACTCTAGAATTAAACTTTTTTCAGGAAAATTAAGATCAAGGTGGTCCGGACCCATTGTCATTAAAGAGGTCCACCCCTATGAAGCCGTGGTGTTGCTGGACACCAAAGGCAATGAATTTGTGGTCAATGGTCGGCGGCTCAAGCCATATCTTGCTGACACAAACCAAGCCGAATGTGGATTTATCCCCTTAGGTGATGCACCTCAAGCCTAAAATGGCTAAACGAGTCAAGCTAGTGGCTTTAACCAAGCGCTTGGTGGGAGACAACCCACTGGTAAGTTTACTAACTCTTTGATTTTGATTTCAATTTCCCTTATTTCTAACTTTTAGTTTTATTTTTTTTTGTTTTTTAAAAAATAATAATAAAAAAAGAATTTGTGAATTCAAAGGAGACATAAATCGGAAGTTCCAGAGGAAGAGAGCACCTGCTCCCAATATGTTGCACCTGCTCCCTTGGGTAAAAATTCGAATCCCGAATTAAGGCCCACCAAGAGGTTAGTCAAATAGAGAGACGCGAGTAGGCCCGCGAAATAAGGCAAAAAAGGAAATACCTGACGCATGACACCCACCTGACGAGATTATTTTGCTATACAATGTAGTCAGAGACACAATCGAGGGTGAAAGGGGAATGAGTTGTGCCGTTGAAACAAATGTCAACTTTGGCGGTGTTCGCTGAGGTCATCGCCGACAAGAGAACCATGGTGGCGAAGGGAAAGGGTGCTCAGAGGACAGATAGGATCGGTAGTCTCCTCACCCGACTGTTCATCCATTTGGGGGTTGATCTCAGCACCTCCACATGCCAAGAGGAGCAAGAGTTCCTGGACACCAATGTCCTCATCTCCTGCGAGATCCTCCACAATGAGACCACCTACCAGTTCACTTCTAGGGACAAACGTCCTCTATTTTGCAGGTTTTCTCAGCCAGCTCTCAATGATCTAGGATTTGCAGCCAACGTGGGGTTCACACCAGGGATAGAGTACCTTTGCTCTATCGCAGGAACGTCCAGCAGGACCACCCTTTGCGCAAAAAGAGCACCACACCTGCTCCTACAGCTACTCCTGCACTTGCTCCCACTCCTGATTCTCACCTAAGTGCTGAAGAGATCGAAGACTTGGAGGCAGAGACCGCGGCCACAATGAGCTCAAAGGCTGGCATGCGTAGGCCTTATAGAAGTGAGTACTTGCTCAAAGACATCGCAGCCGACTCCGAAGAAGCCGAGTACCGTCTCTGGATGGTAGGCGCGACGAAGAAGAACAACGGCCTGCTCCACCGGATGCGGCACATAATGCAGAAAGGCTGCAGAGGGTCACAGTCCACTCAGACGATGCTGTTCACCGCACCTGCTACAACACATCCTGCTCGCGATCCCACTACTACTGGTTGAACCACTCGCTCTACTAAGCGCAAGGAGCGATCCAAGAAGGACGGCGAGGACTCCGATGCCATCGCCAGCGATTAGCCCCCTTATCTCTATCACAACTTTGTATTCACCATGAACTAATTACCTTATGCTTTTGTTTCTGTTTTTGTTTATTTTTCTCCCTCTCCCTTGGTTTATTCTCACACTGAGACAGTGTGAAGTAAGTCTGGGGGGAGTTGCTACTAATTATATTTATTTTGGTTGTTTTCTTTGTCTTGTTGAGTCAGTTTTTCCTTTGTTTTATTGAGTCAAGACTTTGTTGGGAATTAGAACCTCATTCTAGGATGATTATTGAACCACTTACGTTTAACTTTCTCTCTAGTGACCATTTTTACAGAATATTGGGTGCATGGAACAGCTGGAACACCTCAATATCCTATCTCCAAGGTTTCATCAGAAGAACATAAACTCTCACTATAACTGAACCTAATATTGACTGAAATTCTTCTCGCTATTGGCACTAGATTAGGGAAATGAATCATATTCAGGACTCTTTATTCTTTGCATCACTCTTGTTGTTCCTAAATAGCTAGCTCATTTTTAGCTAGTACCCTCCTTAAACCATACCTCTTTTCAGACCTCTTGCACTCTTATTACTTCATTGCCATATGTGCAGATATGTGCAAAAGGGTCGGAGAGACATGGGTCGACACATCCTCTAAATCACTCTTTCTGAAAACCAGAGCACCTGCTCCCATTAGAGAGCACCCGCTCCTATTTTCAGAGGATGGTTTATAAAGAGGTGGAAAAAAAAAACCACAAGGAATGGCAATGACGAACCCCATTTGGGTATGCACAACAATTCTGATTATTTTCGTGCTTGAGAGACACATGCTTGTAATTAAAACCTTCTTCATCATCATACCTATCAAACAAAAGAAATAAAAAAATAAAAAAACAAAAAGAAAAACAAAAACGATGATGAAAAATAGAAAATAATCGATGATGAAGAGTGGTAAATTTGTGAAATAGAAAAAATGTCTCTCTGCACAGTGAGTATACCCTAGGAAGATGATGGCTAAATGAGGAGTTAGAGAGATTAAAAAGGAAAGAGTGGTTTAGAGAATGTGGAACTCAAATGGACCCATTCTGTCTTGCAATTTTGTGTGATATCCTGCATCCTCTATGAGCGCCGGGTAACCATGAAACACTCTGAACTCCACCTCTAAATGGCCTTAAATCCCTTAGCGTCGTCTACCCTGAATAGTGCTTGTAGCGAGAAGCTCATGCAACCTTTAATGAATGTGAAGATTTTATGTTTAGAATATGAAACTAGGATGAGAATGTATTGAGAGGTTTTGGTAAAGCTTTGCTATTCGGGGGGAATTGATATAATGCGTTTTTAGCGTATTCTAACATTTGTTTTGTAGGTCTTTATTGAGTATTTTATTTTATTTTCAGTCATTTTAGGTCTAAAAGATGGCTAGAATGGAGGATTGGAGCTTATGAAGAGATTTGGCGAAAATAGAGAGAAAGTGAAGCTTTTTGGAAAGTTTTGAAGAAAGTTGCTCTTCAACGGAGCACCTGCTCCCGCGAAAGATCTATTTTTGGAAATTTCATTAAACCTAATTCTTGCCACCTAGGGTTTTCCCTTATTAATCATAGCCTCCCCAGACCTCTATTATCGATCCATTATCAAATTTTTATCGAACTGTTGAGAGAGAACTCTAGAGAGATTGAGAGATACATAGTTTTGAGCGTTTTTGTAAGATTTGAAGATTGTCTTCCACCCTTTGGAGAATATTTCTAAACTATTTACCTCTTTCATTATTTTATCCATGAATTCTCTTATCTCTCTTGATGTTGTTCGATCTGTCATGTCTAAGTAGTTCTACTAGTTAGGTTAAGAGTTTCGAAGGGATTAGGGACTCATAAAGTAAGCATAAATAGAATTCTATATATTGATATCTTCATCTATCGTTATTCTAAATGCCTAGACTAACTTGATCACCTACCCTCTGATTTTAGATTTAATTTACTCATCAAAAGTGTTATGAATTGCTTGAAAGAACAAAGATGGGCGATTGGTCCGTAGCCAACGACAGTTGATGATAAGGCAAGTTGTGAACAAATCGATCCCATCCTTTATAATGCTTATCATTCTTTGTAAACTTAAACGACAGTTTAGGGTGTTAGATTGATTGATAAAGTGGTTGATACCATGACAGTGGATCCTCCTATTTATATGGTTGAGTTCTAGATTGGTTCTGAATTATTGTCCTGAATAATTGCTTGGTTGTAGATGATCTAATCCCTGAGATATTATCCCTTAGCCTAACGTTTTTATTAATATTTGTTTATACCGATTTTATTTAATTTGCTTGCTATTTGTGAAAACTAAAAACCAAAACCAACTTGATCGCTTAGCTGAATTTGTATCCCAAAAGATTAGAGTGTATTGCTGGTCCATTTGAACGAACCTCATTATTCTACATCGGACTGTTCAGCCTTTTTATCACTAGTACAACTAAATGAATTAGATGAGATACGGTTGAATGCTTATCAGAATTCACGGATCTACAAAGAGAGGACCAAAGCTCTTCAAGATAAGAAGATCATACCAAAACAGTTTTGCAAAAAATGATAACGTACTCCTATTCAACTCTCGTCTCAAACTTTTTTCAAGTAAACTTTGTTCAAGGTGGTCTGGTCCGTTCACCATCAAGGAGGTGATGCCTCATGGCGCGGTAGTCCTCTAGAACTTTGATGGTAACCCATTTACATTGAACGGTCAAAGGTTAAAACCGTATCTCGCGGATTCACCGCCTGACGAAGGCACTATGGTTCCTCTTGTGAACCCAGAACAAGCTCAATAGCCTATGACAGTCAAGCTAACGACCTAAAACAAGCGATTTGTGGGAGGCAACTCACCAGGTTTTGTACATACGTTTTTTTTCGTGCAATTTTTCTTTTTTTTTTGGTCTTTGTTCGCTCCTCTAGGGAGTGATGGACCGATCGATCTAGCTGTTGGATCGATCGGTCCATGTATTTAATAATGTTGTTCATGTTGCACAGAATCACATTCAGTCTGCATGCATTGGATCGATCGGTCCATAATACGGATAGATTGGTCCGGTTCCAGACAACTACACCTGGTACGGTCGGATCGATTGGACCATCACACGAATCGATCGATCCATCTTCGTACATCTTGACCTGGCGTAGTCGGATCGATCGGTCCATCGTTCAGATCGATCGATTCATATTTGGACGTCTACACCAGGCACGGTCGGATCGATCGATCCGCATACAAAGCTCGACCTGGCGTGGTTGGATCGATCGATCTGCATACAAAGCTCGACCTGCAAAGGTATGAGTTTCGATTTTGTGATTTCTAATTCGAATGTTCTTGAAGAAATTTTGGCCTATAGGTTTTTATAATCGTTTGAATGATAGTTGGATAATTAATTACAGTCTAGAATGGTTAGGGGAACTCAAAATGAGCTTTTATTGATGGATTTTGAGCAAATTTTGAATTTTAGTATTCCACTATTGTTAGAAATCGACCACGCTTAGGTTTTCCTAAGAGAATTCGATTTTGATGCTTATATGTTGGTTTCAATGTGTTGTGCTTGGTTTAGGATGTTGTTAATTGTTATTTGTGCTCTCCCATTGTGATTCTATGCATAATTTGTGTAATGCTTATTTCCTGTAGGTATGGGACGTCAAGGGAAGACTTGGTCCGCAAAGGAAGGATGACGGTTCGATTCACGAAAGAGTGTTCCCAACAATGCCGCTTCACGTGATCAAGAGGGCCACGTGCGCAATGAGCAGGGCCAGAAACTTTATGCTGAGGGTAATGTGATACCCAAACCCGCCGTTGGTGTCGATCGACACCCTGTTGGTGTCGCTCGACACCCACCTGCTATTGAGGCTCCGGATTTGCAGGCAGCTGCTGCTGCTGCTGCGGTTGCTCGTGGCAGGACACTAGGGGACTACAACAGGCCAGATCAGTTCTATGCGAATCGATCTCCGATCATTCCCCCACCTTTTCAGAGGAATGACTTCGAGCAACCCATGGATCATATTGAGAGATTTTAGGATCTCGTTACAAGCATCAAGGCTAATGGGGTCTCTACAGATTTCCTCTTCTACAAACTCTTCCCTTACTCTCTTGGTGGGAAAACAGCTTACTGGCTCAAGCAATTGAAGCCAGGATCTCTGACGACTTGGTGGGAGACCAAGAATGCATTCTTGAACAACTTCTATGATGATGCAAGGTCAGAGGATGCGAGAAAAAAGATCTCTACTTTTTCTCAACAACTAGCTGAAGCATTCAAGGCTGCTTGGGTGCGAATCAGAGCTTATCAGCGCGATTGTCCGCATCACGGTTTCAGTGAGGTTCAGCTACTGGGTATCTTCTTCAGAGGCATGGATTGGAGGTATCAGATGGCTTTGGATGCTGCGAGTAATGGCAACTTCAACACCAGATATCCAGAGGATGTAGTCACTTTGATTGAGAACTTAGTTTCGAGTAACAGCACGAAGAACGCTGATTTTGAGAGGAAAAAGCTAGCTGGTAGCTCTGAAGGTGGTCAGATTGCTGAGGTCAAGGCCAAGTTAGATTCAGTTCACAACCTCCTTGTTGGTAAGAAGTCTGTTCATTTTGCTGCAGAAGTTGAGACCTTTGAGCCAGAAGGACGATCAGAAGAAGAAGTGCAGTTTGTCAATCAGGCTGGGTTTCAAGGTCAGCGGTACGGTAACTACCAAGGGAACAGAGACTATAGTGGAAACAGTCAGCAGTCAAACTTTGCAGGTAATCAGAACTCTTCAGCCTATCCTCCAAGGCCAGACTATCAGAAGCCGTATCCGACCAGCAGTTTCAGTAGAAGCTATGGAAACTCTTCCTACCAGAAACCCTTCTCCACAAACTCAAGATAGCGATGTTAAAGCTATGCTAGAACAGATTTTGGAAGGTCAACAGAAGATTACAGTAGACTTTAATGGGAAGATTAATGCTCCGTACACAGACCTGAATGGGAAGTTTGAAGCTTTGAGCACGCATGTCAAGAAGCTGGATACTCAGGTTGCTCAAACTGCTGGGTCTGTAAAGAGACAAGAAGGATTCCTTCCAGGAAGGACTGATGCAAATCCTAAGCATCCCTGTAATGCCATCTCGTTGAGAAGTGGCAAGACCCTTCAATATGTGTTGAAGCATCTCACCACAGACGAACTCCAGGAGTTGGAGGATGTGGAAAATGAAGTGTCTGGTGATCAACGACCAGTGTCGGTCGACACCATCCCTATGTGTTGATTGACACCAGTCGCAACTTCGGAGAAATCGACATATGACGGAGAGAAATTGACCAAGCTTGACACCGAGGACTCGACACAAGCCTAAGGTTCCCTATCCTAGGAACCCTAGGAAGTTTAAACAGGAGTTGGAAGATGCCAGATGCAAGGCCATGATGGATAAGCTCATTGTTGAGATCCCTTTGATTGATGCGGTAAACACTTCTCCTGTAATCAGACGGTATGTGAAGCGGATGGTGACCAAGGATATGAATGTTGAGCAAAGTGTGATGATGATCTCTGCTCATGTCAGCGCTGTTATCCAGAACAAGATTCCGGACAAACTCCCAGACCCTGGAAGTTTTGTTTTGGACTGCAGCATCTTCTCTGACAGGTTTGCACGTTCTTTGTGTGATTTGGGTTCTAGTGTTAATTTGATGCCTCGATCAGTTGCAGTCAACCTTGGGATGACTGATTTCCAATCAACTCGGATCACGCTTATACTAGCTGATCGTTCTGTTCGGATTCTGGATGGTGTGCTTGCGGATGTTCCAATAACGATAGGGGATTGTCTCATTCCCACTGACTTCGTGGTTCTGCAATATGAGGAAGAACCTAAGGATAGGAAGACCTTTCTTGGCTACAGCAGGTGCCATCATTGATGTAAGGAAAGGACGGATCAGGCTGAATGTGGGTGACTTGGTGATGAACTTTGATATGGATAAGCTAGTCAAGAGACCTACCATTGACGGCCAGACTTTCTATGTGGATACATTATCCAACCTTGCTCAGGAGATTTTCCACGAGATGCACCCTGATGACCCTTTGGAGAGGGCTTTGCTCACTCCTACAGAGGAAACAGAGCATTTAGATGACATTGCTGCTGGGTATGTTAAGTTAATGGATGCAAGCGATCAGATGACGCAGTCAACAGGTACAGAGGAGTGTATTGCAACTTTTGAAAAGGTTGCCCCTGTTAGTGATTGGAGTGCTGAGAAAGCTCCTAAGGTTGATCTCAAACAACTCCCTGCAAGGATAAGGTACGCGTTCTTTGGTGAAAACTCTTCTTATCCTGTCATTGTGAATGTTTCTTTAAACAACGCAGAGCTCACTTTATTGCTAAGTAAGCTGCGCAAGTTTTGCAAAGCTCTTGGCTATTCTCTTGATGACAATGCAGGTATTTCTCCAGATTTGTGCATGCATAGGATCTATCTTGAGGATGAGACAAAGTCGTCAGTTGAGCATCAGAGGAGGCTTAATCTGAATCTGAAAGAGGTTGTTAAGAAGGAGATCATGAAATTGCTGGAAGCTGGTATCATCTATCCTATCTCAGACAGCAATTGGGTCAGTTCAGTGCATGTGGTTCCTAAGAAAGGCGGGGTTACAGTGGTTAAGACTGACAAAGATGAGCTAATCCCTACACGAACAGTGACAGGCCACAGGATGTGTATCGACTACAGGAAGTAGAATGCTGCAACCAGGAAAGACCATTTCCCTCTGCCCTTCATTGATCAAATGCTAGAAAGGTTAGCCAGTCATTCGTACTACTGCTTCCTTGATGGGTATTCAGGGTTCTTTCAGATTCCGATCCATCCAGACGACCTGGAGAAGACTACTTTTACTTGTCCCTATGGTACTTTTGCATATCGCAGGATGCCATTTGGACTTTGTAATGCTCCTGCGACTGTTCAGCGGTGTATGATGTCGATCTTTACTGACATGATCGAGGACTACATGGAGGTCTTTATGGATGACTTTTCTGTTGATGGGTCTTCCTTTAAAGACTGCCTGAACAATTTGTGCAAGGTGCTAGCTCGGTGCGAAGAGAAGCATATGGTTCTGAATTGGGAGAAGTGTCACTTCATGGTCCGCGATGGTGTTGTGCTTGGGCATCGGGTTTTCGCCGCTGGGATAGAGGTAGATCGCACGAAGATTGAGGTGATGACGAGTTTACCACCTTCCAACTCTGTGAAATCAGTGAGGAGTTTTCTGGGACATGCATGCTTCTACAGAAGATACATGAAGGATTTCATCAAGATCGCCAGGCCACTAACTGCTTTGCTCTGCAAGGATGTCCAGTTTGAGTTCGATGATGATTGTCTTTCAGCATTCGAACAGATCAAGCAAGCATTAGTGAGTGCTCCTATTGTCCAACCCCCAGATTGGAGTCTATCTTTTGAGGTAATGTGTGACGCTAGTGACTTCGCCGTTGGGGCTGTTCTAGGACAGAAAAAGGACAAGAAACTTCATGCCATCTACTACGTAAGTAGAACGCTTGACGACGCACAGAGGAATTATGCAACAACAGAGAAGGAGCTATTAGCCGTTGTGTTTGCTTTTGAGAAGTTTCAAACCTACTTGGTAGGATCTAAGGTTATTGTCCATACAGATCACTCAGCTCTCAAATACTTGATGCAGAAAAAGACGCTAAGCCGCGATTGTTGAGATGGATTCTTCTGCTCCAGGAATTCGACATCGAAGTCAGGGATAAGAAAGGGGTTGAGAATGGTGTTGCTGATCATCTCTCAAGAATTCGAATTGATGATGGTGTTCCTATTCATGATTCTCTACATGAGGAGACCATCAACTTCATTGAAACCGGATTTCAGCAGAATCTAAAAGCTATCTTACAACTTATGGATTGGTGTCAGTGTCGACCGACACCAACAGGGTGTCGCTCGACACCTCATAAGTCGAGGCGAACGGTTCTCGATCAAGCGATGGTACACTCGACACACACCCTAGACACATGGTTTTGGTGTCGACCGACACCACTTCCAGTGTCAATCGACACCCCTCGTTTGGTGTTCCAGAATTGGAACGTGAAGACTATACAGCTTCTGTAACTGTTTCACCTCGTCCATGGTATGCTAATATTGCCAACTACCTTGCTGCAGAGGACGAGCCGGACAACTTCACAGGATATGCTAAGAACAAATTCTTGCGAGAACTCAGGCGATTCTACTGGGACGAGCCGTACTTGTACAAGCACTGTTCATATGGGGTTTGCAGAAGATGCATTGTAGAATCTGAGGTTTCAGAGGTTTTGTTTCACTGTCACGGGTCTGACTATGCAGGACACTTTGCTACCTTCAAGACGGTGTCCAAACTTCTTCAAGCAGGGTTTTGGTGGCCTACAATGTTCAGGGATGCTCATGCATTCATCTCCACCTGTGATGTCTGTCAGTGCAGAGGAAAAATCAGCAAACGACACGAGATGTCACAAAACTTCATCCTCGAGGTTGAAGTTTTTGATTGCTGGGGCATTGATTTCATGGGTCCTTTTCCCTCATCTTTTGGGAACAAGTACATTCTGGTCGCTGTGGATTACGTTTCAAAGTGGGTGGAGGCAATTGCTAGTCCTAAGAATGATTCTACGGTGGTCTTTAAGCTGTTTAAGACCATCATCTTTCCTCGCTTTGGAGTTCCTCGAATTGTGATCAGTGATGGCGGTTCACACTTCATCAACAGGGTCTTTGAAAAGTTGTTGAAGAAGCACGGGGTACATCATCGCGTTGCCACTCCTTATCACTCTCAGACAAGTGGACAAGTGGAAGTGTCCAACAGGCAGATCAAAGAGATCCTAGAGAAAACAGTGAACAAGACAAGGAAGGATTGGTCCGCCAAATTGGATGATGCACTTTGGGTTTACAGGACAGCCTTCAAGAGTCCATTGGGCACCACACCGTTCCACCTGCTTTATGGGAAAGTCTGTCACCTCCCAGTGGAATTAGAGCACAAGGCAGCTTAGGCGGTTAAGATGATGAATTTCGACATCAGGTCTGCTGCGGACAGAAGAATGGTTCAGCTGAACGAGTTGGATGAGATAAGATTCCATGCTTATAAGAACTCTAAGCTGTACAAGGAGAGAACAAAGGCTTATCATGATAAGAAAATCATCTCCAGGAAATTCGAACCGAATGATCAGGTACTTCTGTACAACTCTCGTTTAACTTTATTTCCTGGAAAATTGCGTTCTCGTTGGTCAGGTCCTTTCACCATCAAGGAGGTTCGACCATATGGTGTTGTTGTCCTCATGAACTCTGACGGCGAGGAGTTTACTGTGAATGGACAAAGGGTGAAATATTACTGGGCGAATGCCGCTATCCCTGACGGACACATTATCCGTTTGGACGATGCACCCTCTGTTTAATCAACTGCCAAGTCAAGCTAATGACTTAAAACAAGCGCTGAGTGGGAGGCAATCCATTGTGGTAACTCTGTATCATATCTCTTTTGCTTTTTGTTTATTTCATTTGGTTTTTGCTTATTTCAATTCAGTCTTGTCGAACCATGGTCTTTGTGTCGATCGACACTCTCTCTTAGTGTCGATCGACACCGACGGATTAACTCATTGACGAATCGTGGTCTTAGTGTCGATCGACACCAGTCAATGGTATCGCTGCCTGGTGTCGATCGACACCATAAGTGAATAAACCCAGTGTCGAGCGTTATTAACCCAAAATCGGATTCATAATCTTCGAAATTCTCTAACTCTTGCGATTTTTGGGCGATTTGGGTGATTCCAGGTACCATTTCGATCGGAATTTTACGGGCAATCTGATTACATTCTCCATTTTCTCGATCTGCAACTATGGAAATGCGTAGGAAGCAAAACAGAAGCGACGGTGAAGCCTCTTCCTCTCGCCCACCGTGAGCCACCACCACCGCCGTCGGTTCGCCTTCGCCACCGCAGCCCCCCCTCCACAGGTAGCACCCCAATCTCGTCCTCCATGGCCTAGGTTAGAGGGTAGGCGAATCACTTTGCAGAGAGTTTGGGAGAAATACCCAAAGGAGGAGGTTGAGAGTGATGCTTGTGTGTACAGAGAGATTTCAGAGGATTGGAATGATTACGATTCTCTGTTTTACAATGCTTGGTTGGGTGTTGAGATTAGACCAACTAGGGTTGCAGATATGATTGCTTTGAGGAGAATGGGGATTCGAGAGGATGTTCTGAAACTTCTGAGGAAGATTGGTTTGGGCACGATAGCGACCAAACACTATGACCTGTTCTCTGATTTGGTGCGCCAATTTCTGGCTACTGTTCGTGTCTACTACACGAACGAGGTTGTGAAGAACGCTCAGGAAGGTACACTCACTTTTCTAATCCGTGGGGTACGTTACAGGTTGTCTCTGCGAGATCTCTGTGGCATTTATGGCTTCAACAGAGACCCAACGTCTTCTACGATGCACAGGCCTTCTGGGCCTACTTTGGGAATGGGCGCTATGACTCGAAGACGTCCACCCAGTCTGACGTTCGCCATCCTGTCCTGAGGTACGTTATTCGTCTCCTTGGGAACACCTTTTTGTGCGAGATGGAGCCTGGGAAGATACGATTGTCTGAGTTGGTTCTTCTGTATTATGCTGTTGGTGATTTGTGTGTTGATGGTTTTGACTGGCCTGAAATTGGATGATGATATTAACCTCGGCGCTGTGTTTGCCCACCACTTAGTCTCGTTGAAGACTAAGCCTTTTTCGGGTCGTGGGACCAAGGTTGAGAGTGTAGGTAGTCTGTTGACACCTATTTTTAGACACTGTGGGATTGCTACAGAGAGTTGCAGCATTGTTACCAGGCACTCACTCATGGACGAAGAGTACCTGAAGAGTGCTCGTTGGATTAAGCCTGAGTGGCTTTGGTGCTTCACTGCTTCTCGAGGCCCCCATTTGATTCAGCTGCCACAAAGAGATATCACAGTCATTACAGAGGATCCTCTGAGCCTGGACTTCCAGCCTGACACCCGCCTCCTGGCTGCAGCTCCACCATCTCGAGTTCGTCGAGGTAGCTCTTCACGGTCAGCTCCTTCTATTGCAGAGGATGCTCCTGTTCATGACCTTGCTGGAGGTCCACCTGTTGAGCTTCCGCCTACACTAGCGATTCCCATGGAGACTGCGGATTTTTAGCGTTATGTGGCTGACAGCTTTCAGAGCATATGGCAGGCGATCTCCAGGTTGTCTCGCTGTGGCTGTGTGCGTCCCTCGACCAGGTCTGCTCCTTCTCGACGTGCACCCACCCCTTCTGATGATGTGGCTACAGATGAGGATTAGTCATTCATTTGGTCATGGTTCTTTTTCTTTTCTCTTGAGTCATTTTTCTTTATTTGAGTCAGTTTGTCAGCTACTATTTGGATTATGTATGGATTTATGTTGTTCTATGTCATTGCTTTTGATCTGTGTATGCGTGTTTATAGTGCTTTTTGGATTTAGATCGCCAATTCAATGTTTCTTGCTAGAACTCGTTTCTGCAAAAAGGCATGGTGTCGATCGACACTCTCTCCTAGTGTTGCTCGACACCTCCTTCCATTCACTACACCAGACGATATGCACTTGGTGTCGATCGACACCAACGTTGGGTGTCGTTCGACACCAGGCACAGGTTACTCCCTGACTCTCATAGCCCCATATTGTTCCATTTGGTTTCTCTTTCTTTTACCACCCCTTGGTTTGGTATCACTGGGGACAGTGATTTTCAAGTCTAGGGGAGGTAGTCGCTGACATTGTGTTTGTTTTTTTTATACTTATTTGTTTTTATTGAGTCAAAACTGGTTAGAGAATTACTATCTTTCTTCTTACTCTATGTGTTTGAGTGATTAATGATGCAGATTTAGTTCAGATGCGACTAACGAAAAATCCAAAAACTGATCAGTATACCAGAGGGACCCATGTTCTGCAACAGTTTTCCACACAAGCTGGAGCTAATTTCTGAGCTCTTCTTTTTACCTCATCAATGCAGCTGGTGTTCTTAGAGCTTGACTCCTCGTTCTTACCTGACAAACAAAAAAGCCTAATTGAAAAGTGATGGTATTCCTCTCCCTTGTTTAATAAAAGAGTGTGTTTATTCGCAGAAAAGATGATATGATTTTCTTTAAAGTAAAGGGATATGAAAATTTCCAACGACCCCATTATTTTACTTTGAAAGGAATGATCACACAAAAGTTGGAAGTGAGGTTAGGAAAATTTCCTGTGATACCATTATTCGCCTACACTTTTGAAAAAAAAAAAAAAAAAAAAAGAGAAACAACACAAAAGATGTTGAGAAAAGAATAAGTCTGGGGGAGAGAAAGAGTACCAAAAAGATGTGGAAATTGGCTGGTTTGTCATGGTATTGAATGGGAATGAGTCTAGAATGTCCTTAGCACTGATTTCATTGATGAGACCCAGCGATGAAAGCTAATGGGAATTGTTGTGGAATTGTGGGGTGAATCTGGGGTACAAAAAAGCTTACGGAGAAGTACATGGAGGTTGGATTTGAATTGGTCTGTTGAGCATATGGATTTGGTTTGAATGCTCAATGCATTGGTTTAAGAGAAAGGGAGTTTCCGCGATTTACAAACTTCTTCCACAGGTTAAGTTTCTGTTTTGCTTGAGGGCAAGCAAAGGCTAAGTCTGGGGGAGTTGATATATCATCGTTTTTATGGTTTTTAACCATGATATAAGTCCTGTTTTTAGAGTCTTTTTGGTGTTTTTGTGTCTCTATCAAGTCATTGTAGGTTCAGGTACGTTTTGGACTCATTGGATGCATATTGGGATGATTGGAAGCATTTGGCATTCTGTAGCTGAGAAGAGAAAGTTGGAGATCACAATGGATGTTGGTGTCGATCGACACTGCCTCCTAGTGTCGCTCGACACCGGTCGCCACTACTTGTTGCACACTAGTTTTTAAAGACTTTTGAGGAATTGCGCAATGACCCAGAAGTTTTCCCTAGTTGCAAGACAAGTCCTTGACGTATTTTAGAGTATAAATAGTTGTTTTTAGAGTTTTAGAACAGATCTTATCTTTACTTTTGGCAATTGGATTTTGAGGGCTTATTGGGAGAGACAGATCAGAACTCATTGTAGAGAGAAGATTTCGAACTCCCTTAATTTCTATTCTTATGCAATTTATTCAGATTATGATTTGTGTTACATTGATTATGTCTGAGTAATTCACCTGTTAGATTTAGGGTTTTTCTAGGGATAGGATGAATTGTTGAACTGGATTTGCTCTGTTAGGGTTATCATGTGGTTCTTCATCTAGGTTGAGATTAATGCTAGTTCTAGACTGATCACCTGGAATTTAGATCATAGGATAATTGGTAGACACGAAAGTGTTATTGGTTTCCTGAATTAAACCTTGATGAGCAAAATTCCTATCTGCAAAGACATTTGATTTAGGAATTTTGTGAACATATCGAACTTGGATTTAATGCATGTTTTAATTGTTGAATTTGCAAAGAAATTTGGGATTCACTGTTATAGACATAGATAATATCTGCAACGAAAGTTGATTGGTTTGAATTTAGTGTTTGAGTTCAAGCGCGGTTCTTAACCAACCCTGCAATACATATCTATTTAACAATTCTGAATTCCTGAAGAATTTCCCTAAGTCTAGCTTTTCCATATCTGAAAACAAACACATTTACTTTTGCTTGCCTGTTTTACATTCCTTTAATCACTATTTAGCTAAAACCCAAACTACTAATCTATTGTGTGAACATCAGTCTCTGTGGATTCGACCCCTAAGTACTGCATTGATCTCTTAATTTGAAAGAGTAAGCTCTAGGGATAATTTGAGCATATCAACTACCCTTGGAACTCTAAACCTGGGGAAAATGATGCTCTTGAACGTCTTCAGTACAAGCTTAGCATCATTGGTTGGACAAGCAATAGTTTCAACCCACTTTGAGATATAGTTTACATCCACCAGTATATAGTTATTTACAAATGATGGTGTGTTGAAAGGACCCATGAAATCGATCTCCCTGACGTCGAACACTTCAACCTCAAATATAGGGTTCTGCGGCATCTCATTCCTTCTACTTATATTACACCATTCTTTGACAAGGGTCACACTTGGAGATGAAACTCTGAGCATCCTTGAACATACTAGGCCACCACAAGCCTACTTGAAGTATCTTCTGAACAGTGTTGAATGTAGCAAAGTGACCTCCATAGGCAAACCCATGACAATGTTGCAGAACCCCCTTGATATGCTCAAATTTTCCTTAGAGCTACTCTCTCAAATTAATAGATCGATGTAATACTTAGGGGTCGAATCTACAAGGACTAAAGATTCACACAATAGATTAACAGTTTGGAAATATATCTAAATGATAAAAGATATAATGTAAAACTAACAAAGTAAAAAGTAAAGATTGTAAATTCAATGACAAAAAAGCTAGACTTAGGGAAATTCTTCGGTAATTCAGAATTATTAAAAAGATAAACAGTTATGGGTTTTATTAAGAACAGTTCTTGAACTCAAATCACAAAATTCAAACCAATCAACTTTCGTTGCAGAGATTTTCTATGTCAAAAACAGTAAATTTCAAATTTCTTTGCGAATTCAACAATCAAAACATGCATCAAATTCAAGTTTGATATGTTCACAAAATCCTTAAATCAAATGTCTTTGCAGATAGGTATTTTGCTCATCTAGATTTTCTTCAGGAAAGCAATAACACTTCGTGTCTACCAATTATCCTATGATCTAAATTCCAGGTGATCAGTCTAGAACTAGCTTTAATCTCAACCTAGATGAAGAATTATATGATTACCCTAACAGATTTATCCAATTCAACAGTTCATCCTAAACCTAGAAAAACCCTAAATCTAACAGGTAGATTACTCAGACATGATCAATGAAACAAACATCATGAATGAAATATAATTGCTTTAAGAAAATCAAGAGAAGAAGAAAGGATTTTAGAAATTTTCTCCAAAAATCTCTGAAAAAAGTGGCTCTTCCAAAAATCAAGTCTCCGTCTAAACAATGACCTTAAAATCCTATAAATATCCTAAAACACGATTTGGGCTTTATCTGTAAACAGGGACAACTTCTGGACCGAATTTGTAATTCTTCCAAACTTCAAAAAGACGTAAAATTCAATTACCGTTAGGTATTGGTGTCGACCGACATCAGGGGTGGTATCGATCGATACCCACACCAATTTTGCTCTCCGAGTTTGTTTCTTCACCGTAACTTCTCGGTTTGCTCCAAAATGTTTCATAATCTCCAAATAAGAGCAAAACGCTCCTACACCTGCAAAGACTCTAAAAGACTAAAAAATACTATAAAGACTCAATAAATACTCTAAAAAAAACTGCTATATCATGGTTAAAAACCGTAAAAACCATGATATATCAACTCCCCCAGACTTAGCTTTTGCTTGCCCTCAAGCAAAACAAAAAGTTAACCTGTGAAAGAAGTTTGAAAAAACGTGGAAACTCCCTCTCTTTTTAGCTATTGCATTGAGCATTCAAACATAATCCATATGCTTGACAGAATAATCCAAATCGAACCACCATGTACTTCTCCGTAGACATTTCGACATCCCAAATTTACCCCACAATTTCGTAACATTCTCCACCAGCCTTCATCGCTAGGTGTCATCGATAAAATTAGTGCCAAGGACCTTCTAGACTCATTCGCATGCGATACCATGACAAACCAATCAATTTTCACACTCTTTGGTACTCTTTATATCCCCCAGACTTATTTATTTCTCAACATCTTTTGTGTTGTGTTTCTTTTTATCAAAAGTGTTGGCGAATAATGGCATCAAGGGAAATTTTCCTAACCTCACTTCCAACTTTCTTGTGATCATTCCTTTCAAAGTAAAAAAAATAGGGTCATTGGAAATTTTTCCTATCCTTTTACCCAAAAGAAAATCATCTCATCTTTTACGCTTTTAAACACACATTTTTTTTCTCTTTACTGAATAAGGGAAAGGAGTACCATCACTTTTACTTAAGCTTTCGTTTGTCAGGTAGGAACGAGGAGTCAAGCCCTATGAACACCAGTTGCATCGATGAGGTAAAAGGAAGAGCTCAGAAATTAGCTCCGGCTTTAGTGGAGTCTGTTGCAAAATATGGTTGCTCTAGTTTTCGATTTTCCATTAGTCGGATTTGAACTAAATCTGCAGCATTATTCACTCACACAAATAGACTAAGAAGAGAGATCGTAATTTCCTAACCGAAGTTTGACTCAATAAAACAAAAAATACTGACACGACTGACTCTCAAAAACAAACACAACGTCATCAACTACCTCCCCCAGACTTAAGTAACACTGTCCCCAGTGATACCAAACCCAAGGTTGGCAAAAATAAGGAAATACAATAGAATCGAGTGGAAAAATGAAAAATCAGAAACAGAACCTGCGGTTGGTGTCGGTGTCGATCGACACCAGTGGCTAGTGTTGATCGACACCCTGTCCGTAAACAGAGACTAGAGTTCCAAAAATCTGAATGTCGAGCTAAATTTTACGTTTTCACACGGATTTCTATTGAAGTACTGTAAATCACTAAAACACATATTAAAAGATACGACATATAACAGCAAAATCATAATTCCAAACAAGTTCCATAGCAAGAAAAATTGACAAACTGATTCAAAGAAAACTAAAAATGAATCAAGAAAAAGAAAAAGAAAAAAAAAACAAAAACTGCGTAAGTAAATAAGTAGTAAGTAAATCTGGACTAAATTCTAACTGAAATCTAATAGCGAATCAAAAGTCTCCAGCAACAGTGCCAAAATTTGATATGCTCAAATTTACCCTAGAGCTACTCTCTCAAATTAAGAGATCGATGTAATACTTAGGGGTTGAATCTACAAGGACTAAAGATTCACACAATAGATTAACAGTTTGGAAATATAGGTAAATGATAAAAGATATAATGTAAAACTAACAAATTAAAAAGTAAAGATTGTAAATTCAATGACAAAAAAGCTAGACTTAGGAAAATTCTTCGGTAATTCAGAATTATTGAAAAGATAAACAGTTATGGGTTTTATTAAGAACAGTTCTTGAACTCAAATCACAAAATTCAAACCAATCAACTTTCGTTGCAGAGATTTTCTATGTCAAAAACAGTAAATTCCAAATTTCTTTGCGAATTCAACAATCAAAACATGCATTAAATTCAAGTTTGATATGTTCACAAAATCCTTAAATCAAATGTCTTTGCAGATAGGTATTTTGCTCATCTAGATTTTCTTCAGGAAAGCAATAACACTTCGTGTCTACCAATTATCCTATGATCTAAATTCCAGGTGATCAGTCTAGAACTAGCATTAGTCTCAACCTAGATGAAGAATTATATGATTACCCTAACAGATTTATCCAATTCAACAGTTCATCCTAAACCTAGAAAAACCCTAAATCTAACAGGTAGATTACTCAGACATGATCAATGAAACAAACATCATGAATGAAATATAATTGCTTTAAGAAAATCAAGAGAAGAAGAAAGGATTTTAGAAATTTTCTCCAAAAATCTCTGAAAAAAGTGGCTTTTCCAAAAATCAAGTCTCCGTCTAAACAATGACCTTAAAATCCTATAAATATGCTAAAACACGATTTGGGCTTTATCTGTAAACAGGGACAACTTCTGGACCGAATTTGTAATTCTTCCAAACTTCAAAAAGACGTAAAATTCAATTACCGTTAGGTATTGGTGTCGACCGACATCAGGGGTGGTATCGATCGATACCCACACCAATTTTGCTCTCCGAGTTTGTTTCTTCACCGTAACTTCTCGGTTTGCTCCAAAATGTTCCATAATCTCCAAATAAGTGCAAAACGCTCCTACACCTGCAAAGACTCTAAAAGACTAAAAAATACTATAAAGACTCAATAAATACTCTAAAAAAAACTGCTATATCATGGTTAAAAACCGTAAAAACCATGATATATCAACTCCCCCAGACTTAGCTTTTGCTTGCCCTCAAGCAAAACAAAAAGTTAACCTGTGAAAGAAGTTTGAAAAAACGTGGAAACTCCCTCTCTTTTTAGCTATTGCATTGAGCATTCAAACATAATCCATATGCTTGACAGAATAATCCAAATCGAACCACCATGTACTTCTCCGTAGACATTTCGACATCCCAAATTTACCCCACAATTTCGTAACATTCTCCACCAGCCTTCATCGCTAGGTGTCATCGATAAAATTAGTGCCAAGGACCTTCTAGACTCATTCGCATGCGATACCATGACAAACCAATCAATTTTCACACTCTTTGGTACTCTTTATATCCCCCAGACTTATTTATTTCTCAACATCTTTTGTGTTGTGTTTCTTTTTATCAAAAGTGTTGGCGAATAATGGCATCAAGGGAAATTTTCCTAACCTCACTTCCAACTTTCTTGTGATCACTCCTTTCAAAGTAAAAAAAATAGGGTCATTGGAAATTTTTCCTATCCCTTTACCCAAAAGAAAATCATCTCATCTTTTACGCTTTTAAACACACATTTTTTTTCTCTTTACTGAATAAGGGAAAGGAGTACCATCACTTTTACTTAAGCTTTCGTTTGTCAGGTAGGAACGAGGAGTCAAGCCCTATGAACACCAGTTGCATCGATGAGGTAAAAGGAAGAGCTCAGAAATTAGCTCCGGCTTTAGTGGAGTCTGTTGCAAAATATGGTTGCTCTAGTTTTCGATTTTCCATTAGTCGGATTTGAACTAAATCTGCAGCATTATTCACTCACACAAATAGACTAAGAAGAGAGATCGTAATTTCCTAACCGAAGTTTGACTCAATAAAACGAAAAATACTGACACGACTGACTCTCAAAAACAAACACAACGTCATCAACTACCTCCCCCAGACTTAAGTAACACTGTCCCCAGTGATACCAAACCCAAGGTTGGCAAAAATAAGGAAATACAATAGAATCGAGTGGAAAAATGAAAAATCAGAAACAGAACCTGCGGTTGGTGTCGGTGTCGATCGACACCAGTGGCTAGTGTCGATCGACACCCTGTCCGTAAACAGAGACTGGAGTTCCAAAAATCTGAATGTCGAGCTAAATTTTACGTTTTCACACGGATTTCTATTGAAGTACTGTAAATCACTAAAACACATATTAAAAGATACGACATATAACAGCAAAATCATAATTCCAAACAAGTTCCATAGCAAGAAAAATTGACAAACTGATTCAAAGAAAACTAAAAATGAATCAAGAAAAAGAAAAAGAAAAAAAAAACAAAAACTGCGTAAGTAAATAAGTAGTAAGTAAATCTGGACTAAATTCTAACTGAAATCTAATAGCGAATCAAAAGTCTCCAGCAACAGTGCCAAAATTTGATATGCTCAAATTTACCCTAGAGCTACTCTCTCAAATTAAGAGATCGATGTAATACTTAGGGGTTGAATCTACAAGGACTAAAGATTCACACAATAGATTAACAGTTTGGAAATATAGGTAAATGATAAAAGATATAATGTAAAACTAACAAATTAAAAAGTAAAGATTGTAAATTCAATGACAAAAAAGCTAGACTTAGGAAAATTCTTCGGTAATTCAGAATTATTGAAAAGATAAACAGTTATGGGTTTTATTAAGAACAGTTCTTGAACTCAAATCACAAAATTCAAACCAATCAACTTTCGTTGCAGAGATTTTCTATGTCAAAAACAGTAAATTCCAAATTTCTTTGCGAATTCAACAATCAAAACATGCATTAAATTCAAGTTTGATATGTTCACAAAATCCTTAAATCAAATGTCTTTGCAGATAGGTATTTTGCTCATCTAGATTTTCTTCAGGAAAGCAATAACACTTCGTGTCTACCAATTATCCTATGATCTAAATTCCAGGTGATCAGTCTAGAACTAGCATTAATCTCAACCTAGATGAAGAATTATATGATTACCCTAACAGATTTATCCAATTCAACAGTTCATCCTAAACCTAGAAAAACCCTAAATCTAACAGGTAGATTACTCAGACATGATCAATGAAACAAACATCATGAATGAAATATAATTGCTTTAAGAAAATCAAGAGAAGAAGAAAGGATTTTAGAAATTTTCTCCAAAAATCTCTGAAAAAAGTGGCTCTTCCAAAAATCAAGTCTCCGTCTAAACAATGACCTTAAAATCCTATAAATATGCTAAAACACGATTTGGGCTTTATCTGTAAACAGGGACAACTTCTGGACCGAATTTGTAATTCTTCCAAACTTCAAAAAGACGTAAAATTCAATTACCGTTAGGTATTGGTGTCGACCGACATCAGGGGTGGTATCGATCGATACCCACACCAATTTTGCTCTCCGAGTTTGTTTCTTCACCGTAACTTCTCGGTTTGCTCCAAAATGTTCCATAATCTCCAAATAAGTGCAAAACGCTCCTACACCTGCAAAGACTCTAAAAGACTAAAAAATACTATAAAGACTCAATAAATACTCTAAAAAAAACTGCTATATCATGGTTAAAAACCGTAAAAACCATGATATATCAACTCCCCCAGACTTAGCTTTTGCTTGCCCTCAAGCAAAACAAAAAGTTAACCTGTGAAAGAAGTTTGAAAAAACGTGGAAACTCCCTCTCTTTTTAGCTATTGCATTGAGCATTCAAACATAATCCATATGCTTGACAGAATAATCCAAATCGAACCACCATGTACTTCTCCGTAGACATTTCGACATCCCAAATTTACCCCACAATTTCGTAACATTCTCCACCAGCCTTCATCGCTAGGTGTCATCGATAAAATTAGTGCCAAGGACCTTCTAGACTCATTCGCATGCGATACCATGACAAACCAATCAATTTTCACACTCTTTGGTACTCTTTATATCCCCCAGACTTATTTATTTCTCAACATCTTTTGTGTTGTGTTTCTTTTTATCAAAAGTGTTGGCGAATAATGGCATCAAGGGAAATTTTCCTAACCTCACTTCCAACTTTCTTGTGATCATTCCTTTCAAAGTAAAAAAAATAGGGTCATTGGAAATTTTTCCTATCCTTTTACCCAAAAGAAAATCATCTCATCTTTTACGCTTTTAAACACACATTTTTTTTCTCTTTACTGAATAAGGGAAAGGAGTACCATCACTTTTACTTAAGCTTTCGTTTGTCAGGTAGGAACGAGGAGTCAAGCCCTATGAACACCAGTTGCATCGATGAGGTAAAAGGAAGAGCTCAGAAATTAGCTCCGGCTTTAGTGGAGTCTGTTGCAAAATATGGTTGCTCTAGTTTTCGATTTTCCATTAGTCGGATTTGAACTAAATCTGCAGCATTATTCACTCACACAAATAGACTAAGAAGAGAGATCGTAATTTCCTAACCGAAGTTTGACTCAATAAAACGAAAAATACTGACACGACTGACTCTCAAAAACAAACACAACGTCATCAACTACCTCCCCCAGACTTAAGTAACACTGTCCCCAGTGATACCAAACCCAAGGTTGGCAAAAATAAGGAAATACAATAGAATCGAGTGGAAAAATGAAAAATCAGAAACAGAACCTGCGGTTGGTGTCGGTGTCGATCGACACCAGTGGCTAGTGTCGATCGACACCCTGTCCGTAAACAGAGACTGGAGTTCCAAAAATCTGAATGTCGAGCTAAATTTTACGTTTTCACACGGATTTCTATTGAAGTACTGTAAATCACTAAAACACATATTAAAAGATACGACATATAACAGCAAAATCATAATTCCAAACAAGTTCCATAGCAAGAAAAATTGACAAACTGATTCAAAGAAAACTAAAAATGAATCAAGAAAAAGAAAAAGAAAAAAAAAACAAAAACTGCGTAAGTAAATAAGTAGTAAGTAAATCTGGACTAAATTCTAACTGAAATCTAATAGCGAATCAAAAGTCTCCAGCAACAGTGCCAAAATTTGATATGCTCAAATTTACCCTAGAGCTACTCTCTCAAATTAAGAGATCGATGTAATACTTAGGGGTTGAATCTACAAGGACTAAAGATTCACACAATAGATTAACAGTTTGGAAATATAGGTAAATGATAAAAGATATAATGTAAAACTAACAAATTAAAAAGTAAAGATTGTAAATTCAATGACAAAAAAGCTAGACTTAGGAAAATTCTTCGGTAATTCAGAATTATTGAAAAGATAAACAGTTATGGGTTTTATTAAGAACAGTTCTTGAACTCAAATCACAAAATTCAAACCAATCAACTTTCGTTGCAGAGATTTTCTATGTCAAAAACAGTAAATTCCAAATTTCTTTGCGAATTCAACAATCAAAACATGCATTAAATTCAAGTTTGATATGTTCACAAAATCCTTAAATCAAATGTCTTTGCAGATAGGTATTTTGCTCATCTAGATTTTCTTCAGGAAAGCAATAACACTTCGTGTCTACCAATTATCCTATGATCTAAATTCCAGGTGATCAGTCTAGAACTAGCATTAATCTCAACCTAGATGAAGAATTATATGATTACCCTAACAGATTTATCCAATTCAACAGTTCATCCTAAACCTAGAAAAACCCTAAATCTAACAGGTAGATTACTCAGACATGATCAATGAAACAAACATCATGAATGAAATATAATTGCTTTAAGAAAATCAAGAGAAGAAGAAAGGATTTTAGAAATTTTCTCCAAAAATCTCTGAAAAAAGTGGCTCTTCCAAAAATCAAGTCTCCGTCTAAACAATGACCTTAAAATCCTATAAATATGCTAAAACACGATTTGGGCTTTATCTGTAAACAGGGACAACTTCTGGACCGAATTTGTAATTCTTCCAAACTTCAAAAAGACGTAAAATTCAATTACCGTTAGGTATTGGTGTCGACCGACATCAGGGGTGGTATCGATCGATACCCACACCAATTTTGCTCTCCGAGTTTGTTTCTTCACCGTAACTTCTCGGTTTGCTCCAAAATGTTCCATAATCTCCAAATAAGTGCAAAACGCTCCTACACCTGCAAAGACTCTAAAAGACTAAAAAATACTATAAAGACTCAATAAATACTCTAAAAAAAACTGCTATATCATGGTTAAAAACCGTAAAAACCATGATATATCAACTCCCCCAGACTTAGCTTTTGCTTGCCCTCAAGCAAAACAAAAAGTTAACCTGTGAAAGAAGTTTGAAAAAACGTGGAAACTCCCTCTCTTTTTAGCTATTGCATTGAGCATTCAAACATAATCCATATGCTTGACAGAATAATCCAAATCGAACCACCATGTACTTCTCCGTAGACATTTCGACATCCCAAATTTACCCCACAATTTCGTAACATTCTCCACCAGCCTTCATCGCTAGGTGTCATCGATAAAATTAGTGCCAAGGACCTTCTAGACTCATTCGCATGCGATACCATGACAAACCAATCAATTTTCACACTCTTTGGTACTCTTTATATCCCCCAGACTTATTTATTTCTCAACATCTTTTGTGTTGTGTTTCTTTTTATCAAAAGTGTTGGCGAATAATGGCATCAAGGGAAATTTTCCTAACCTCACTTCCAACTTTCTTGTGATCATTCCTTTCAAAGTAAAAAAAATAGGGTCATTGGAAATTTTTCCTATCCTTTTACCCAAAAGAAAATCATCTCATCTTTTACGCTTTTAAACACACATTTTTTTTCTCTTTACTGAATAAGGGAAAGGAGTACCATCACTTTTACTTAAGCTTTCGTTTGTCAGGTAGGAACGAGGAGTCAAGCCCTATGAACACCAGTTGCATCGATGAGGTAAAAGGAAGAGCTCAGAAATTAGCTCCGGCTTTAGTGGAGTCTGTTGCAAAATATGGTTGCTCTAGTTTTCGATTTTCCATTAGTCGGATTTGAACTAAATCTGCAGCATTATTCACTCACACAAATAGACTAAGAAGAGAGATCGTAATTTCCTAACCGAAGTTTGACTCAATAAAACGAAAAATACTGACACGACTGACTCTCAAAAACAAACACAACGTCATCAACTACCTCCCCCAGACTTAAGTAACACTGTCCCCAGTGATACCAAACCCAAGGTTGGCAAAAATAAGGAAATACAATAGAATCGAGTGGAAAAATGAAAAATCAGAAACAGAACCTGCGGTTGGTGTCGGTGTCGATCGACACCAGTGGCTAGTGTCGATCGACACCCTGTCCGTAAACAGAGACTGGAGTTCCAAAAATCTGAATGTCGAGCTAAATTTTACGTTTTCACACGGATTTCTATTGAAGTACTGTAAATCACTAAAACACATATTAAAAGATACGACATATAACAGCAAAATCATAATTCCAAACAAGTTCCATAGCAAGAAAAATTGACAAACTGATTCAAAGAAAACTAAAAATGAATCAAGAAAAAGAAAAAGAAAAAAAAAAACAAAAACTGCGTAAGTAAATAAGTAGTAAGTAAATCTGGACTAAATTCTAACTGAAATCTAATAGCGAATCAAAAGTCTCCAGCAACAGTGCCAAAATTTGATATGCTCAAATTTACCCTAGAGCTACTCTCTCAAATTAAGAGATCGATGTAATACTTAGGGGTTGAATCTACAAGGACTAAAGATTCACACAATAGATTAACAGTTTGGAAATATAGGTAAATGATAAAAGATATAATGTAAAACTAACAAATTAAAAAGTAAAGATTGTAAATTCAATGACAAAAAAGCTAGACTTAGGAAAATTCTTCGGTAATTCAGAATTATTGAAAAGATAAACAGTTATGGGTTTTATTAAGAACAGTTCTTGAACTCAAATCACAAAATTCAAACCAATCAACTTTCGTTGCAGAGATTTTCTATGTCAAAAACAGTAAATTCCAAATTTCTTTGCGAATTCAACAATCAAAACATGCATTAAATTCAAGTTTGATATGTTCACAAAATCCTTAAATCAAATGTCTTTGTAGATAGGTATTTTGCTCATCTAGATTTTCTTCAGGAAAGCAATAACACTTCGTGTCTACCAATTATCCTATGATCTAAATTCCAGGTGATCAGTCTAGAACTAGCATTAATCTCAACCTAGATGAAGAATTATATGATTACCCTAACAGATTTATCCAATTCAACAGTTCATCCTAAACCTAGAAAAACCCTAAATCTAACAGGTAGATTACTCAGACATGATCAATGAAACAAACATCATGAATGAAATATAATTGCTTTAAGAAAATCAAGAGAAGAAGAAAGGATTTTAGAAATTTTCTCCAAAAATCTCTGAAAAAAGTGGCTCTTCCAAAAATCAAGTCTCCGTCTAAACAATGACCTTAAAATCCTATAAATATGCTAAAACACGATTTGGGCTTTATCTGTAAACAGGGACAACTTCTGGACCGAATTTGTAATTCTTCCAAACTTCAAAAAGACGTAAAATTCAATTACCGTTAGGTATTGGTGTCGACCGACATCAGGGGTGGTATCGATCGATACCCACACCAATTTTGCTCTCCGAGTTTGTTTCTTCACCGTAACTTCTCGGTTTGCTCCAAAATGTTCCATAATCTCCAAATAAGTGCAAAACGCTCCTACACCTGCAAAGACTCTAAAAGACTAAAAAATACTATAAAGACTCAATAAATACTCTAAAAAAAACTGCTATATCATGGTTAAAAACCGTAAAAACCATGATATATCAACTCCCCCAGACTTAGCTTTTGCTTGCCCTCAAGCAAAACAAAAAGTTAACCTGTGAAAGAAGTTTGAAAAAACGTGGAAACTCCCTCTCTTTTTAGCTATTGCATTGAGCATTCAAACATAATCCATATGCTTGACAGAATAATCCAAATCGAACCACCATGTACTTCTCCGTAGACATTTCGACATCCCAAATTTACCCCACAATTTCGTAACATTCTCCACCAGCCTTCATCGCTAGGTGTCATCGATAAAATTAGTGCCAAGGACCTTCTAGACTCATTCGCATGCGATACCATGACAAACCAATCAATTTTCACACTCTTTGGTACTCTTTATATCCCCCAGACTTATTTATTTCTCAACATCTTTTGTGTTGTGTTTCTTTTTATCAAAAGTGTTGGCGAATAATGGCATCAAGGGAAATTTTCCTAACCTCACTTCCAACTTTCTTGTGATCACTCCTTTCAAAGTAAAAAAAATAGGGTCATTGGAAATTTTTCCTATCCCTTTACCCAAAAGAAAATCATCTCATCTTTTACGCTTTTAAACACACATTTTTTTTCTCTTTACTGAATAAGGGAAAGGAGTACCATCACTTTTACTTAAGCTTTCGTTTGTCAGGTAGGAACGAGGAGTCAAGCCCTATGAGCACCAGTTGCATCGATGAGGTAAAAGGAAGAGCTCAGAAATTAGCTCCGGCTTTAGTGGAGTCTGTTGCAAAATATGGTTGCTCTAGTTTTCGATTTTCCATTAGTCGGATTTGAACTAAATCTGCAGCATTATTCACTCACACAAATAGACTAAGAAGAGAGATCGTAATTTCCTAACCGAAGTTTGACTCAATAAAACAAAAAATACTGACACGACTGACTCTCAAAAACAAACACAACGTCATCAACTACCTCCCCCAGACTTAAGTAACACTGTCCCCAGTGATACCAAACCCAAGGTTGGCAAAAATAAGGAAATACAATAGAATCGAGTGGAAAAATGAAAAATCAGAAACAGAACCTGCGGTTGGTGTCGGTGTCGATCGACACCAGTGGCTAGTGTCGATCGACACCCTGTCCGTAAACAGAGACTGGAGTTCCAAAAATCTGAATGTCGAGCTAAATTTTACGTTTTCACACGGATTTCTATTGAAGTACTGTAAATCACTAAAACACATATTAAAAGATACGACATATAACAGCAAAATCATAATTCCAAACAAGTTCCATAGCAAGAAAAATTGACAAACTGATTCAAAGAAAACTAAAAATGACTCAAGAAAAAGAAAAAGAAAAAAAAAAACAAAAACTGCGTAAGTAAATAAGTAGTAAGTAAATCTGGACTAAATTCTAACTGAAATCTAATAGCGAATCAAAAGTCCCCGGCAACAGTGCCAAAATTTGATATGCTCAAATTTACCCTAGAGCTACTCTCTCAAATTAAGAGATCGATGTAATACTTAGGGGTCGAATCTACAAGGACTAAAGATTCACACAATAGATTAACAGTTTGGAAATATAGGTAAATGATAAAAGATATAATGTAAAACTAACAAATTAAAAAGTAAAGATTGTAAATTCAATGACAAAAAAGCTAGACTTAGGAAAATTCTTCGGTAATTCAGAATTATTGAAAAGATAAACAGTTATGGGTTTTATTAAGAACAGTTCTTGAACTCAAATCACAATATTCAAACCAACCAACTTTCATTGCAGAGACTTTCTATGTAAAAAACAGTAAATTCTAAATTTCTTTGCGAATTCAACAATCAAAACATTCATTAAATTCATGTTTGATATGTTCACAAAATCCCTAAATCAAATGTCTTTGCAGATACGTATTTTGCTCATCTAGATTTTCTTCAGGAAAGCAATAACACTTTTGTGTCTACCAATTATCCTATGATCTAAATTCCAGGTGATCAGTCTAGAACTAGCATTAATCTCAACCTAGATGAAGAATTATATGATTACCCTAACAGATCTATCCGATTCAACAGTTCATCCTAAACCTAGAAAAACCCTAAAGCTAACAGGTTAATTACTCAGACATGATCAATGAAACAAACATCATGAATGAAATATAATTGCTTTAAGAAAATCAAGAGAAGAAGAAAAGAGTTTAGAAATCTTCTCCAAAAATCTCTGAAAAGTGGCTCTTCTAAAAATCAAGCCTCCATCTAAACAATGACTTTAAAATCCGATAAATAGGCTTAAACACGATTAGGGGTTTATCTGTAAACAGGGACAACTTCTGGGCCGAATTTGCAATTCTTCAAAACTTCAAAAAGACGTAAAGTTCAATTGTCGTCAGGTATTGGTGTCGACCGACACCAAGGGTGGTGTCGATCGACACCCACACCAATTTTGCTCTCCGAGTTCGTTTCTTCAGCGTAGCTTCTCGGTTTGCTCCAAAACGTCCCATAATATCCAAATAAGTCCAAAACGCTCCTACACCTGCAAAGACTCTAAAAGACTAGAAAATACTATAAAGACTCTATAAATACTCTTAAAACGACTCCTATATCATGGTTAAAAACTGTAAAAACCATGATATATCACCCCTTTACTTCTTCCTCAGCTATGCATCTTCTGAACAGACCATCTGACCCCTTCTTGTAGAGATACGGTTCGTCCCAGTTGTAGTGGTTCACATATCTGAAGAACTTCTTTCTTTTGTACGAATCCAAGCTCTTAGGGACTTCCCCAACGACCATGTAGTTAACCAGGTCTGCATACCAAGGCAGCTTTTCTTCCCCCAAACTTAAGGCTTCAGCTGTTGCACTCGAGACTCCCACTCGATCATGTACTCGAGTGTGCGATCGAGTCAATGATCGAGTCCTACGTAATTGGATGGCCATGAGTGATTCTTCAGGCATAGAGTCATCTATGCATCTTCTATCTTCATTTTTGACAAGTGATCAGCCACTCCATTCTCGATGCCCTTCTTATCAACTATCTCCATATCAAATTCTTCAAGCAGGAGGATCCATCTAAGCAATCTTGGTTTAGTGACTTTCTTTGCATAAATGTGTCTCAAGGCAACATAATCTGTATAGACAATATCCTTGGAGCCAACCAGATAGTTTCTGAACTTTTCGAAGGCAAAAACCACTTCTAGCAGCTCCTTCTCTGTAGTTGCATATCTCCCTTGTGCTTCATCTAGGGTCAACCTGGCATAGTAGATAACATGCAGCTTCTTGTCAATCCTTTGCCCCACAACAGCTCCTACTACATAATCAGATGCATCACACATAATATCGAATGGGTAGTCCTAGTTAGGAGCTTAGACTATTGGGGCTAAGATCAAGGCTTCCTTGATCATTTGAAAAGCCTCTTGATATGTTGTGTTTTTAACGTCTTATGACTTGTATATAATTACGTTTTTGAATCTTTTGTTGCTTCTTCGGTCGCATTTTGTGCCTTTTTGGTCGAGTCTTGAGTCCTATACAGGTTTCTGGAGCTTTGCGGAAATTGGTTTACTTCGGGCCTTGTTCGAGTGAGAGTTTAAGCACTAGGAGGAGAAGATGTCAACAGAGACCAATCGATCTACCATTCAGACGTCTTCAACGATAAACCTGACACCGTAAGACCGATCGGTCCAATAATGGATCGATCGGTCCGACTTTCAACCACACGAGCATGATCAACCTGACACCGTAAGACTGATCGGTCCACTTTAGGACCGATCGATCTACCCTTGGGATGACGAAGAGAGACGACCTGAGGCTGTGAGACCGATCGGTCCACACTTGGACCGATCGGTCCATAACCCTACGACCAAGATCTCTTTTTAGTTTTATTAGAATTTCCTTTTTTCTTGTAATAGTATAAATACCCAAGACCCTAGACTTTCTGGGTTGTTGTTTTTTTTACATTCTTTTTGGCATTAGAGAGTTTGGCAACACCTTTGTAAGCTACTCCTTTGGGGATTAGAGATTGATCCACCTTGACACCTTGGAGAAGATTTCTAAACCCTCATTATCTTTAATCATTCAATTTCATTAAGTTTTCAATTATGTCTTCTTCTGCTATTTCCTTCGCTATGTGTGAGTAGTCTCATAATTGGGTTTTAGGGTTTCAAGTAAGAATTTAATGTTTGATGGTTAGGTTGTTTAGATGAGTTCTTATCCTCAGAGTTCTTTGATTCACATGACCTTAATGCTAGGACAGGTTTGATCATTCTGTTTTAGATCTTAGGTTTATCTATGCATAGAAAGTGTTCTAGATAGCTTGAACCAGTGTGAATTGAGCATAGTATGTCTAGCCAACGAAAGTTGATGTTAGAACGCCTTGTGAACTTAGTGAACTTGACTGCTAATGCGGATTAGACTAGGAGACTTAAAACGGAAGTTCATAGTTGAGTAGTCTAATTTAGTGACTAAGACCTTGGAAGAGGATTAGTTTATCTTCGTGTTCATGTTCTAGAATGGTTCCTACAATTGAAACTCATGACTCATAATTGCCACCATTCTTTATTCTCTGAAGTACCCTATAGCCCAATATTTTAATCATATTGTTTAATCGTTTTATTTCCTTACAATTTGAGTTACAAATCTGAAAACAACAACTTACTTCTTTGCTTTAGCTAATTATGAAATTCATAGATCTCTAAAGTACCATTGGTTCTTGTGGTTCGACCCCGTATATACTACATAGCGGTTAAGTGTATCGGAAAATTATTTGATTTCGCGAGAGCATCAAATTGGCGCCGTTGCCGGGGACCAATTGCGTTACTTAGAGATTAAAGATTAGTTCTTAGTCTAGAGTGTTTCTCTCTTTAGTTCTAACTCTCTCTTTGTTTCCTTTTCTTTCTGTGTTTCAGGTGTATGACCCGCAGCAAAGGCTCATCACATCTTACTGCACCACAGGACGATCCAGGGAAGTTAGAGAGAACGATCAAAAAGCAGAGAAAGTTAGCTAAACAACAGCAAGTTGAAATGGCTGGCAACCAGCAAGGAGGTGATAATTTACCTCGCGACAATCTCCGCAATGAACGAGAACAACAAGGAGCGTTCCAGGATCCTCCTCCTGGGAACGAATACCCTCCTGCTGCTGGAGAGGCTCCTCGTGCAGCTATTGTAATTCAGAGACCCGCGCCTGTATGTCGCACTCTGAGGGAACATGATGCTCCCAGCACTCATATGTATCGAGGAGGAATCGAACACCCCCGATTCCTAGGAACGATTTCGAAATTAAAACGGGACTGCTAGCTCTTGTGAAGCAGAACCAATTTCATGGTCTCCCTTCGGAAAATCCAGTTTATCACTTGGATAACTTTGAGGATATATGTGGAACAACAAGAATGAATGGGGTGCCTGACGATGCTGTTAAATGCCGGTTGTTCACATTCTCTCTAACGGACAAAGCTCATCGTTGGCTGAAGTCTTTGGAACCAGGTACTATTCAGACGTGGGAGCAGTGCAAAGCTGCATTTTTGACACAATATTTCACCCAAGCTAGTACAACTCTGCTCAGGAACAAGATCTCTAGTTTTCAGCAGAGCGGTACTGAGTCGTTCCATGAAGCATGGGAGCAGTTCAAAGACTACAAACGTGAATGCCCCCACCATGGATTCACCCCAGCTTCACTCATCAACACATTCTACCGTGGAGTAGATGAGAAGTACAAGATGGCATTGGACACGGCAAGCAACGGGGACTTCATGACCAAAACAGAGGATGAAGCTCAGATCCTTATCGAGAACCTTGCTGCTAGCAATAGCAACCACTGCATTGATTATGATCGAACAGTGAGAACTAGTGGCGGAAACGAATCAAAGCAGCTTGCAGATTTAACTGCAAAAGTCGACCAGCTTTTGAAACGAGATCAACGAGCCGTTAACTTCTGTGATGATGTAGGCGATGGCCAAGGTTATCAAGCCTATCCGGGGGATGATACTGAAGATGTTCAGGCTGAGTTAAGCTATGTGAATGGTCAGGGAAATTATCAGAACAAGGGGTTCAATCAAAATTACAGAAACCATCCCAACCTTTCATACCGTAGCACCAATGTTGACAACCCGCAAGACCAAGTCTATCCAGCACAAGCAAAACCACAACAGTTCCAGCAGAAACCGTTTCAACAAAAGCAGTTCATTCCAGGACAAGGGGGATTCAACAAACCGTATGCACCTAGACCACAACCACAGGCCAACGGTTATGGTCAGGGGAACTTTCAGCCAAGACCTCAATATTACCAAAACCCTGCACCAGCTCCAACAAATCCGGTTCCATCTTCAGCTGACAATGAGATGAAGACTATGATGCAGCAGATTCTTGAGGGTCAGAAGAAGAATGCTGTCGATATTAATCTGAAGGTTGACAGCATCTACAGTGATCTACATGGGAAGTTCGAGACACTATCTTCGCACTTCAGAACACTTGAGAGTCAAGTCGCTCAACAAGCTTCCACTTCTACCAGACAACAGGGGGTCCTTCCGGGAAAACCACAACCGAACCCGAAAGACTACAACAATGGCAAAGAGTTTGTCAACGCCATAACCTTGAGAAGTGGAAAAGAAATTGCATCAGTCCCTGGAACAAAAAGTAGGGTTATAAACGTTACTGATAAAAACGATTTGGATGATGCCGAAACGATACAGGTTGACAAACCAAGTGCTGAAATCGAAATGGAGAGAGAGGCTACTGTAGACATCAACAGCCAACTGACCAAAAAGGTAGGGCCACGACCCTACATACCCAAGCTGCCATTTCCAGGACGCCAGCGAAAGCTCCAGCGTGAGAAAAAGTACATCAAATTCGACGGGATCATGCGAGAGCTTCAAGTTCGGTTACCTTTCTTGGAGTTAGTTCAGAATATTCCCCTCTACAGAAAATACCTTAAGGATATTCTAACCAACAAGAGGAGCATTGAGGAAGGAGCCATACTGATAACTCATGAATGCAGCGCAATTCTGCAGAACATTGTACCGGTGAAGAGAGAAGACCCAGGCAGTTTTGTTCTTCCATGCAGAATTGGGGATTCTTTATTCGAGCGATGTTTGTGTGATCTTGGCGCGAGTGTTAGCCTGATGCCTGTTTCAGTGTCTAAGCGATTAGGGATCACCAACTTTAAGCCTTCAAGGATTTCTCTCGTACTCGCAGATCGTTCTGTAAGGTACCCTATAGGCGTGGCTGAAGATGTTCATGTGCGAGTCGGGAACTTTTATATCCCAACAGACTTCATCGTTCTTGAATTGGATGAAGAGCCAACTGACGCACTCATTCTGGGTAGACCTTTCCTACATACTGCTGGTGCCTTGATAGTCGTCAAGAAAAGCAAGATCAAACTTCGCATCGGTGACATCGATCAGGAGTTTGATATGCATAGAGCAATGTCTAGACCCACCATCGAAGGACATGCGTTTTGGGTAGATGTCATGGACGAGTTAGCTGACGAGCTCTTTGAGGAGCTACACACAGAAGACCCTCTCCAACTTGTCCTCACCAAGGAAGAGAATCTGTTCGGGTACTATGGAGACGAAGCCACAGGTTTTGCAAAAATCCTGAACTCGAGTTCCAATATAGGGACTACTGCCGCTTACTTCGAGTTTGAGCATCTTGAGCTAGACGTGGAAAAAGCGATTTCCTCACCTCACACCAGTGACAATTGGAGTGAGCTCGCAGCTCCAAAAATAGAGCTTAAACCTCTTCCAGCACGGCTAAGGTACGCGTTTCTTGGTCCTAACTCTACTTACCCTGTCATAATAAATGCTGAGCTGAACAATGTGGAGACTACCTTGTTGTTATGTGAGTTAAGAAAGTATAGAAAGGCTTTGGGATACTCTCTTGCTGACATAAAAGGTATCTCTCCCAACCTTTGTATGCATAGGATATATCTAGAAGATGAATCGATGACTTCTATAGAACATCAGAGACGGTTAAACCCAAACCTCCGTGATGTTGTTAAGAAAGAGATAATGAAACTACTAGATGCAGGGGTCATCTATCCTATCTCAGATAGTACTTGGGTGAGCCCGGTCCATGTTGTACCAAAAAAGGGTGGTGTTACTGTGATTAAAACTGACAAGAATGAATTAATTCCAACCAGAACTATCACAGGACACCGGATGTGCATTGACTACCAAAAACTTAATTCTGCAACCCGTAAAGACCACTTCCCACTACCTTTTATTGACCAAATGTTAGAAAGATTAGCAAATCACCCATATTACTGTTTTCTTGATGGGTACTCGGATTTCTTTCAAATACCAATTCACCCTGATGATCAGGAGAAAACCACATTTACATGTCCTTATGGTACTTTTGCATATCAAAGGATGCCATTTGGATTATGTAATGCTCCAGCTACTTTCCAGCGATGTATGATGTCTATCTTTACCGATATGATTGAGGATATTATGGAGGTTTTCATGGATGACTTTTCTGTGCATGGCACGTCTTTCTCTGTTTGTTTATCTAACTTGTGCAGGGTCCTTCAACGCTGCGAGGACAAACACTTGGTCCTCAACTGGGAGAAGTGTCACTTCATGGTGAAAAGCGGAATTGTTCTCGGTCACAAAATCTCAGACAAAGGCATTGAGGTTGACAGGGCTAAGGTCGAAGTTATGATGGGGATGCAGCCACCGACTTCTGTAAAAGGAATACAAAGTTTTCTGGGACACGCTGGTTTCTACAGGAGGTTCATTAAAAACTTCTCTCAGATTGCTAGACCACTCACTCAGCTGTTGTGCAAAAACCAAAGGTTTGAATTCGATAACAACTGCCTTAACGCTTTCACAACAATCCGAGATGCTCTAGTGAGTGCTCCTATCGTACAACCTCCAGATTGGGAGCTCATTTTTGAGATAATGTGCGATGCTAGTGACTACGCCGTGGGAGCTGTGTTGGGACAGCGGGTAGACAAGAAGTTGCACGTCATCTACTACGCCAGCCGCACTCTCGATGACGCACAATGCAACTATGCAACAATAGAAAAGGAGCTTTTCGCCATTGTGTTTGCTTTCGAAAAGTTCAGATCCTATTTGGTTGGGTCTAAAGTTATTGTACACACCGACCATGCTGCCCTGCGATTCTTACTGTCAAAGAAAGATGCCAAGCCAAGGTTACTGCGATGGATACTTCTGCTGCACGAGTTCGACTTGGAGATTAAAGACAGAAAGGGTATTGAGAATGGGGTCGCAGATAACCTTTCTCGGCTAAGGATTGATGAGAACGTCCCCATGCACGACACCCTTCCGGGCGAAGAGCTTGTCCTGATCGAAGATCGTTATGTCCGTGAAGTCGAAGAAGCTCAGCTCACCAGCATAACCGAACTCATGACAGTTCACACTTCTGGAGGAACAATACCATGGTATGCCGATTTTGCTAATTACCTGTCATGTGATGTTCTTCCACCTGATTTCACTGGACATATAAAGAAAAAGTTTCTCCGAGATGTCCAGCACTACTATTGGGATGAACCGTTTCTCTACAAAAAATGCAAAGACGGCCTTTTCAGAAGATGCATTCCCGAAAGCGAAGCTCCAGGTATCCTCCACCATTGTCATGCCTCCGATTACGCAGGTCATTTTGCCTCCTTTAAGACTGCCACAAAAGTTCTTCAATCTGGTTTTTGGTGGCCCACATTATTCCGCGATGCCCACGATTTTGTTTCTCGGTGTGATGCTTGCCAACGGAAAGGAAGTATAAGCAAACAGAACGAAATGCCTTAGAATTTCAATCTCGAAGTTGAAGTGTTCGATGTTTGGGGCATTGACTTCATGGGACCTTTCCCATCATCCCATGGTAACAAGTATATTCTGGTGGCTGTCGACTACGTCTCCAAGTGGGTCAAAGCCATCGCAAGCCCAACAAACGATGGTAAAGTCGTGATCAAAATGTTCAAGCAGACCATATTCCCGCGTTTTGGAGTTCCTCGGGTTGTCATAAGCGATGGTGGTAAGCATTTCATTAACAAGATTTTCGCATATCTGTTAGCTAAGCATGGAGTAACACACAAAGTCGCCACACCATACCATCCTCAGACAAGCGGACAAGTTGAGATATCAAACCGTGAGATAAAAGGGATTTTGGAGAAAACAGTGGGCAAATCAAGGAAGGATTGGGCGGCAAAGCTAGATGATGCTCTCTGGGCATACAGAACCGCTTTCAAAACACCCATTGGGACAACACCGTTCAACCTCGTCTATGGCAAAGCATGTCACCTACCAGTTGAGCTAGAGTACAAGGCGCTTTGGGCAACGCGGATGCTGAACTTTGACATTAAGACGGCTGCTGAGAAGCGTCTCGTACAGCTTAATGAATTGGATGAGATAAGGTTGAACGCTTATGAGAGTTCTCGGATCTACAAGGAGAGAACCAAAGCCTTTCACGACAAAAAGATCATACCACGCGCGTTCGCCGCGAATGACAAGGTCCTCCTATTCAACTCTTGTCTCAAGCTTTTTCCTGTTATGCTTCGCTCTAGATGGTCAGGTCCGTTCGTCATCAAAGAGGTGATGCCCCATGGCGCAGTAGTCCTTTGGAACTCCGACGGTGTTCCGTTTACAGTGAACGACCAAAGGTTGAAACCATATCTTGCGGAAGTGCCACCTGAAGAAGGCACTATGGTTCCTCTTGTGAACCCCAACCATGCTTGAGAGCTTATGACGGTCGAGCTAACGACCTAAACCAAGCGCTTTGTGGGAGGCAACCCACCAGGTTTTGTATATGCATTTTCTTCCTTTTGAATTTTTCTAGTAGGTTTTTGCTCACTCCCCAATGGAGTGTTAGATCGGTCGGTCCAGCTTTTGGATCGATCGATCTATGTATTTAACGTCATTTGTTTATGTCGCACAGAATCACGTGAGAGTGTACGACCGATCGGTCCAATCATGGATCGATCGGTCCATCATCAATCACATCAACCTGAGAGCGTAAGATCGATCGGTCCATATACGAACCGATCGATCCGTGTCCAGACAACACTATCTGGCAGCGTAAGACCGATCGGTCCTGTATCAGACCGATCGGTCCACAGGTAAGATTTCGGAAATCACTTGTTTCTGACCGGATTAAACCGGACCGACCGATGCTTCACCACAAATACTCGATCGATCCAAACAATTTCTGATTTCGAGCCCATTGCGCTTGGGTTGTTTCTACTGATGTGATAATGCTTAATTCTGGTCTAGAATGGATAAGGGAACTTATAAGTGGCTCTAGTTGATGCGTTTGGAGAAGTTTCGAAATTAGGTTTTGCTATACATGTGTAAAATCGATCATGCTTTGTTTTGTTACAAACGTTTGTGATTTTTCCTTGTCTTGAGATTTAGTTTCGCTAATTGTCGGAGATTGATTATATGGTCCACAGGCATGGGAAGGTCTAACCATTACGGGAAAGGCGCGAGTGCACATGCCGTCAAATCTCTTGACTCGCGGAAGCACGTTGAGAATAACGTGAGGACACGAGCTGCTGACCCCCATCTGCGACCAATAACAGGGAAATGGGATGCTCATGACACCAAATTTCTCAACGATATGAAGAAGGTCGAGCTTCTCCCAACCCGAGTAGATGATGAGGACAGTTTGAACGATTTGGGCCTGCTCGAAGATGCAACTACATTGTTTGAGACGATGGGTCTTGGACGTTTATGGAAACTCAGGCAATATCTGTACCCGAAGTACGTTCAGGACTTCCTGGGCACCTGTCGACTCACTTACAAGGATCCACAAGACCCAGTTGCGAGTAAGTTCAAAATTTTTAAATTTAGGATGAGAGTGGAAACTATCGATCTTTTGGGGTAATATTTGAAAAAGGTGTGTTTTCGTTTTTATTAATTTTCAACGTCTTTGTTTTCTCTCCGGACGGCCATCTTTGAGATTTGTCCACAGCCAAAACCCAAATTTTGCGAAATCCAATTTTTACACCAGAAACCCTAATTTTCTTTACTTTGATTTTGATTTTGATTTGGTGTTGGGAACAATGGACGATTATACTAGAGAAATGATGGATCTCAAGACCTTAGTCACTCGAACCCTTGAGAAGAAAGGTGTTCTCGCTAAGATCCGGATAACAATTTCTTGCTGCAATTCCTCTAGTTCATGCTTCAAATTTCGCAGAGATTTTTGGGGAAAATGAGAACGGAGAAGAAATTTGCTTGAATTACATACATTACTCGTTTTCTAGGGTTCCTGTTTTCAGATCGAAATGTTCCGTTTTTGTTAATTGCCTATGCATCTGGAATCTTGATACTTTCATGTGAATTCCCAATTATGTTGTACAGTAAATGTAATCTTTATTGTCAGCTGAGAGTTTAGTTGCTTTCTGTAGGCTGAGCTCCGTGCAAGTGTTTTTGAAGCAATCGAAGAAGAGGATCAAGTGATAGAGAACAATGAAGGACTGCCTCCAGCTTTGTTGGGAAGCTGTAATGATCGTGCAAGGCAGCTTCATGCTTCTCCTTCAGGTCTCTTTTTTGCCTATATCATCACTCTTCTCTTTTTTTTGCCTATATCATCACTCTTCTCTTTTATCCTTGGATGTTATTTGTCAGATATATGGGTTTCGGCAATGCGAGGACGTCGCTTTCCCTAAATTTGCACCAGCAGATGCCACCCGGTTTTGGGGATTGATAGGTTCTGGGCCATACACATCGCGCGGCGCCAAGATCACTTCCATCCGGAATCCTGTTCTCCGTGTTGCGGTTAAGATTATCAGCAACACGTTCTTCTTCAAGGCAGAATCTGGTTCGGTACGTGAGGATGAGTTATGGATGTTGTTTTATGGAGCTAAGCATCTTCTAGACGAATTCCAGGATTATCCCGGTCCTACAGTTAATTTAGCTGCTGTTCTGTGTGCGATGCTTGTGAAGTTGAAGGGCTCTGCACCTGAATCATCATTGAAGAAGCTCTATGTCGGTACCATCCTTACCCCTATCTTCATCCATTGTGGTGTCGACTTGAGCAGGTCCCCAGTGGACAAGACCCGAGTGACGGTTAGCATTCCGTATTTGGAGAGCTGTCACATTCTTGTGCAGCGGTGGATCTACAAATTCTGGGATCGGGATGGTCTACCACGGTTTTGCAGGCTGCCTAATCGCGGGATCACGTCCCTCATTTCTCGGGAGAACTTGGAGTTTCTCCCTAGTCCCGACCATCTCATGCCCAACCGATCTTCGCTTTCCCGAGATCCCTCTCGACGTCGTCGCCCTGCTGCTGCCCTGCTATCTCAGCCGCCCCTTGGAGACGCCTCTGGTGATGAGCCTACTGCACCCCAGGGATAGTCTCCGGTTCAGCCGTTTGTGTTGCTCCCACACAGTCCGCGCCGATACCGCTTACCACAGGTTCCCGCTCCTACGGACATGTCCGGCCAGTTACAGTGGATTATCGACTCTCAGCAGACACACAGTACCATGTTGCATCGGATGTGGAGGGCGATTCAGCGAATTCGACCATGTTCCTGTGTTTCAGGATCTCGGACACAGGAGACTGATGTCGCAGCTGAGGATGATGCGGAGGCGGCTGATGACACTTCTTCTGGTGACCATGCACACGAGTTTCGATCTAAGCGAAGAGAGGATGAAGCTGGGCCCAGTGGCGACGTTGACAACGTAGGCGAGACGTCTCCGGTCTCATCTCTGGCGTGTCGCCTTACCAGACGTAGGAGAGCTCCCGGGGAGGAGCACAGCACCAGCGAGAGTCCACCGCATCACCTCCACGATTAGTATTGTTTCTCTCTTTTTTTTTTTTTTTTTTTATTTATTTATTTTTCTTTTCATTTGTGTCTCTCTGACATTTTTCTTCGGGTTTGTTTTCACACCGGGGCGGTGTGAAGCAAGTCTGGGGGAGGATGTTCATCTCGTACTAATCAAGTTGTATTTTTCTTTCCTTCTTTGAGTCATTTCTCTTTCTTTGAGTCAGTTTGTTTTTATCGAGTCAAAACATGTCTGTTTTATTGAGTCAAAACTTTTGTTGGGAATTATACTCTTCCTTGAAGTTTATTGCATGGTTGATTTAGTACTGCAGAGTTAAATTCAAATCCGACTAATGAAAATCCAGAAGGCTGACCAATAGACCGGAGACATCCATATTTCTAACAGAATTCACACAAGCTTGAGCTAATTTCTGAGCTCTTCCTTTTACCTCATTGATGGAATTGATGATCGTAGAGCATGACTCCTTGTTCATAACCAAATGACGACCTATGAGGTAAACTAAAGTACTCCTCTCCCCTATTCTAAAAAAAAAAAAAAAAAACAAAAAGAGAATATATGATGAATAAATGAGCAGGAAAAGATGATATGATTTTCTTTTGAGTAAAGGGATAGGAAAATTTCCAACGACCCCATTGTTTTACTTTGAAAGAAATGATCACACAAGGGTTGAAAGCGAGGTTAGGAAAATTTCCCGTGACACCATTATTCGCTTATACCTTTGACGGAATAAAAACTGCAAAAATGAATGACGAGAAAAAGAATAAGTCTGGGGGAGAGAAAGAGTACTAAAAGTTTTTAATCAGTTGATTCGTCATGGTATATGTGCGGGAATGAGTCTAGAAAGTTCTTGGCATTGATTACATTAATGAGACCCAGCGATGATAGCTAATGGATAATGTTGTGAGATCTGAATTGAATTCGGGATGTTGCGAATACCTGTGGAGAAGTACATGGTGGTTCGATTTGGAAGCGGTCTGTTAGTATGTGGATTACGGTTTGATGATCACTGCAATACTCTAGGTGGAAAGTGAGTTCCCGAGTTTTCAAACTTCTCCCTTTGTTTTAGATTTTTGCTTTGCTTGAGGACAAGCAAGAAGCTAAGTCGGGGGGAGTTGATATGTTGTGTTTTTAACGTCTTATGACTTGTATATAATTACGTTTTTGAATCTTTTGTTGCTTCTTCGGTCGCGTTTTGTGCCTTTTTGGTCGAGTCTTGAGTCCTATACAGGTTTCTGGAGCTTTGCGGAAATTGGTTTACTTCGGGCCTTGTTCGAGTGAGAGTTTAGGCACTAGGAGGAGAAGATGTCAACAGAGACCAATCGATCTACCATTCAGACATCTTCAACGATGAACCTGACACCGTAAGACCGATCGGTCCAATAATGGATCGATCGGTCCGACTTTCAACCACACGAGCATGATCAACCTGACACCGTAAGACCGATCGGTCCACTTTAGGACCGATCGATCCACCCTTGGGATGACGAAGAGAGACGACCTGAGGCTGTAAGACCGATCGGTCCACACTCGGACCGATCGGTCCATAACCCTACGACCAAGATCTCTTTTTAGTTTTATTAGAATTTCCTTTTTTCTTGTAATAGTATAAATACCCAAGACCCTAGACTTTCTGGGTTGTTGTTTTTTTTACATTCTTTTTGGCATTAGAGAGTTTGGCAACACCTTTGTAAGCTACTCCTTTGGGGATTAGAGATTGATCCACCTTGACACCTTGGAGAAGATTTCTAAACCCTCATTATCTTTAATCATTCAATTTCATTAAGTTTTCAATTATGTCTTCTTCTGCTATTTCCTTCGCTATGTGTGAGTAGTCTCATAATTGGGTTTTAGGGTTTCAAGTAAGAATTTAATGTTTGATGGTTAAGTTGTTTAGATGAGTTCTTATCCTCAGAGTTCTTTGATTCACATGACCTTAATGCTAGGACAGGCTTGATCATTCTGTTTTAGATCTTAGGTTTATCTATGCATAGAAAGTGTTCTAGATAGCTTGAACCAGTGTGAATTGAGCATAGTATGTCTAGCCAACGAAAGTTGATGTTAGAACGCCTTGTGAACTTAGTGAACTTGACTGCTAATGCGGATTAGACTAGGAGACTTAAAACGGAAGTTCATAGTTGAGTAGTCTAATTTAGTGACTAAGACCTTGGAAGAGGATTAGTTTATCTTCGTGTTCATGTTCTAGAATGGTTCCTACAATTGAAACTCATGACTCATAATTGCCACCATTCTTTATTCTCTGAAGTACCCTATAGCCCAATATTTTAATCATATTGTTTAATCGTTTTATTTCCTTACAATTTGAGTTACAAATCTGAAAATAACAACTTACTTCTTTGCTTTAGCTAATTACGAAATTCATAGATCTCTAAAGTAGCATTGGTTCTTGTGGTTCGACCCCGTATATACTACATAGTGGTTAAGTATATCGGGAAATTATTTGATTTCGCGAGAGCATCACCTATAAACATTCAGAGTCAAAGTTGAACTCTATCTCCTTACAGAGTAACTTTGTGAGTGGTCTGGCTACCTTAGAGAAATCCTTGATGAACCGCCTGTAGAAACCAGCATGCCCAAGAAAACTTCTGATATCCTTGACGATACTTGGAGGTTGCAACTGCATCATCGCATCAACCTTAGCCTTGTCTACCTCTATTCCACTCTCAAAAATCTTGTGCCCCAAAACAATACCCTCTCTGACCATAAAGTGGCACTTCTCTCTGTTCAGAACCAGGTTGGTCTCTTCACACTTAGAGAGTACCGTGCACAAATTCAACAAACAGGAGGAGAAAAATTAGCCATACACAGAAAAGTCATCGATGAATACCTCCACCATCTCCCCTATTAAATCTGAAAAAAATAGAGATCATGCACCTCTGAAATGTAGCAGGTGCATTACAAAGACCAAAAGACATTCTCTTCTATGCAAATGTTGCATAAGGGCAGGTGAATGTGGTTTTTTCTTGATCATTAGGATGTATAGGGATTTGAAAGAATCCACTATACCCATCTAGAAAACAGTAATAAGGATGATTCGCTAGCTTTTCCAACATCTGATCAATGAATGGCAATAGGAAATGATATTTTCTAGATGCATCATTCAGTTTCTGGTAATCAATGCACATCCTATGACCAGTGATTGTTCTAGTGAAAATAAGCTCATCTTTATCATTTTTTACAACAGTTATTCCACCCTTCTTAGAAACACAATGCACAGGGGATATCCAAGTTCTATCAGATATAGGATAAATAGCACCAGCTTCTAACAACTTAAGAATTTCTTTTTTAACAACCTCCTTCAAGTTTGGATTCAATCTTCTCTGAGGTTCAATGCTAGTATATGATTTTTTTTCAAGATAAATTCTATGAGTGCATAAGTTAGGTGAAATTCCCATAATGTCATCCAGTGAATACCCTATAGCTCTTCTAAACCTTTTCAATTCAGTCAATAGCAATTGCACTTCATCATCATTTAGTTTAGTACTTACTATGACTGAATAAGTAGAATTAGGACCTAGAAAGGCGTACCTTAGCCTTTTTGGAAGTGGTTTAAGGTCTATCTTAGGTGCTTTCAGTTCAGACCAATCGTTAGATGCTCTGAAGTTGGACTAGATCTTGGACTCGATCGTGCACTCGATCCGCTGGTTCGAGTTGGCTGGTCGTGTTACCTGGTTGAGTCTAACATGATCCTTCCTCAATCGGTCCCATAACCTCTGTGTTCAACCCAATGAGACCCTCAAAGATTTCCCTGTGTGAATACCTAGCCTCACCACTTTTGGTCAAGGTAGTCTAAAGATGGTCTTCTTCATTAAGTTCTTCCGGCAGTTCATCAGCAAGTTGATCCATCTCTTCCATCCAGAAAAGCTGACCCTCTATTGTAGGATTTTTTCATGGCGTCTCTGATGTCAAACTTCATCTTGATGCCCTTTCCCAGGTTCAGTTCAATTTTTCCCTTTTTGACATCTATAATTGCTCCAGCTGTAGCTAGGAAAGGTCTTTCTAGAATCAGAGGATCCCTTGGCTCCTCGTCCATTTCCAGTACTACGAAATCTGTCGGAATATCCATATATCCAATCCTTAGAGGTAGATCTTCCAGAACGCCGTGTGGTATTTTAACCGATCTATCAGCCAATACTAGAGAGATGTTGCAAGCCTTGTACTTACTGAACCCCAATCTCATGGCTACTAAAAGTGGCATAAGGCTTATTGAAGCTCCAACGGTCCTAGGGAACAGGGTAAAGTGAAACAACCTGGGTCTCTTAACTTTTGCATCACCCTCTTCTGTACGATAGCGCTGCATTCTTCACTTAGCACTACCATTCCCTAAAGTTCCTTAACCCTTTCCGTCAATGTATCCTTCATAAACTTTTGATATAGAGGTATCAGCATGAAAGTATCTAACAGAGGCATCTTGACTTCAATTTCACTCATCTGATTGTCAAAGAAAGCCTTGTATGGAGGAGAAACAAAGCATGTTTCCTTTTTCTTTGAAGCAAGTGGTTTCTCAGTAGTGGGAGTATCAACTCGATCGTGCATTCGAGTGGGAGCTAGATGTTGCACTCGATTATTAACTCGATCGTGCAATGGATTAGTGTGGTCGAGTTTATCTCTCTGTACTTCATTTTGACACAAATCCTCCCCATCCTGGTCTTTACTGTCCTCAGTGACTCGAGTAGGTCCTTGTTTGGTAGGCAGCTCTCTTCCACTCCTTAATGTTATAGCATTGACAAACTTCTTGGGATTTTGGATTGATTGCCCAGGTAGTTGTCTTGTAGGCCTCGGAGAGGAAGTATATGCAGAGTTGCTTTCCAAGTATTTAAACTTTGAGTTTAGTGTCTCGAATTTGCTGTTAAGATCATTGTAAGTGCAGTCCATCTTGGTGTCTACTTCGGCAAGCTTTTTGGACATCTCCATTGCACTAGATACTTGACCATGTAGAATCTGCTGTATCATATTCTTCATGACTTGATCCTTGTTGGTAGGTGGCTGTGCTCGTGGAGGTTAAAAACCTGGTGGACTTATAACTCCTTGTTGTTGGTAACCGCCTTGAAACTGCTGCTTAGAGACAAAGCCGTGATTCTGACTGTATGGGATGAAAGGCTTGCTCTGAGCTTGTTGTTGCTGAGGAGGGTAGACTTGATCTTGTGGGTTTGCCACATTTGTACTCCTATAAGACAAGTTGGGGTTTGTCTTATAGTTGTTGTAACCTTTGTTGTAGCCACCCTGGTTCTGCATGTAGCTAACCTCCTCCAGCTAATTACTCTCCCCATCCTGAACCTGAAATTGCTCCTCATCACATACAAAGTGAACCTGCTCTGCAGAACTAGAATTAGTTTATCGAGCTTGTCATTCAGAGCTTTGATATCTCTTCTATGCTTGTCATCAGAATCATTACTCCCCCTGATGCTTCTATCGTAGTCTTCATTGTAGTTTCCATCAGATTGAGCAAGGTTCTCGAATAACTCCCAACCTTCATTAACATCTTTATTCAAGAAATTGACATTGCTTGCAATATCTAGAAGCATCCTGATCTTTGGAAGAACCCCTCTGTAAAGTGTGCTGAAAAGGGACTCATTGCTGAATCCATGATGAGGGCACTAAGATTGGTAGCCCTTGAATCTCTCCCAAGCTTCATAGAAAGTTTCTCCATTTTTTTGAGCAAACCCTGATATCTCATTCCGGAGTCTAACTGTTCTTGAGTTAGAGAAGTACTTGGCCAGGAAAACTTTCTTGTAGTTATCCCAAGAGGTAATTGATCCCTGAGGGAGAGTGGAAATAGTCTCAACTTAAATTCATCCTCACTAACTACATTGATCTTGGTAAGGCTGCAGAGCCTGTCAAACTCATGAAGATGGTCAAGTGGGTATTCCATAGGTAATTCATGGAACTTGTTGCTCTGAACCATTGATATAGAGCCACTCTTGATCTCGAAATTCTTGTTTTGGATAGTAGGAGGTAGGATCCTATGCCTCTGGTTGTGAGTGTTAGGGGCCTCTTGTGACACCCTAACCCGGAAAAACCTAAACGCGGGCAAGGTAGCCATCGAACACATGCGAAGACTCTCGTTCTTAGTCGAATTTTTCGAACATTTAACTTAACCAAATTCGAATTCATTTTCAGTGGAAGACTAACAACCAAAGCGGACTCACAAACATGCATAAACAATACCTCTTAAACGATCTAGCATAATAAAATTCATAGGTTTTTATTCCAACTTCAAACGAGGTTAACAAACGATAGTGATTCGATAAAAACTTAATGGACGAGATCCATGTTCGAACTTAGCAAGTAAAATACAACCAAACCAAACTCAAACGACAAACGAGTTGATAGAAATAACATGAACCCCACCTAAATCCACCCCTTCCTTACCAGCTTGTCTCGCGTGCTCCTTAGCCACTTTTGTTACCTGCCACCATGAAAGGGGACATAAGCAAACGAATTTGCTTAATGAGGCGGTCGTCCCGTCTCACCAGCTTATTGTCCAAAATCATTCATACAATGAACACAAACATCCAATATCGCCAAACAAACATTGACCATTCTTTTAACAAACTCAAACTCAAACTTATTAACAAACCGTGTTGATCAGACACCAAACATGACATTATCATGTGCACACTGTCATCAAACACAAACCTGTATACTGAAGTATACCTATACACCGAAGTGTATCTTCCAAACCAAACGAGCAAACATAGACTCCATGAGCCATCACACAAATAACCCTAGACAATAGCTACGGTCACGCACTCACCTTAGCAAACCCTTGGTACTATCACTATCACACGAAATCGGAACCTGTTTCACCCTAAACCATCGAATCCATACAAACAACAAAAAAACACCCTATTAGGGTCAAACACAAGCAAACATTCGATAAACTTTAAGGTTTTATCAAACCTTACCCCCATCTGCTCAAAAAACACAAACTCATCGAACACGCATTACCCGAACACTAACCGAACACTAACTCGAACACGTCCAATTATTCCCAAACACGAACCAACGATGTCTCGAACACGAACCATCGAACTTCACCCTCGACAAACCAAACTCCAAATCAGAACCGAACAAAGCAAACGATCGACGAAAACCGCAGAGTTTATCGATCCTTACCAAGATTTGTCGAACAATGCTAACCGATCGATCTCCTTATCGATAAATTTGCACTTAACTCTCGATGAATTGCTTGCGGTGAAAAAGGAGAGCTGCATGCTTAAATCCCCTATTTATACTCGTGAAACAAAACTCTAAGTTCGAGAATATTTCCCGAACATTCCACGGCTCGAACCGATTTCCTTATCGGAAAAGGAAACTTTCTGAATTTCCCGCCGCGTGACAAAATCGACACTGGCCGACACGAGCAAACTCAATCTGACACGGTCCACTAACATTATTTCTGATAATCTCAGCTCATACGCCTTCGGTCCATCATGCCTTAGGCAATTTTTCGGCTTTTCCAAACCTTGACCATTTTTCCCGAACCATTATCCAAACAAGATTACGAAATGTTGGGCATGGGGGTTACACATCTCCTGCGCCAATGTATCGTGGCCATCTTTGTGCAATAAGTGGATGATCGTCCTGTTGGCCCTGTTAGCCCTGTTGATGTGCCATGCTGACTGGATCCTGTTGATCTACTCTGACATTGTCTCTTTGCTCTCTCAACTGACATGGTAACCGGTCGATGTTGCCGAGATAACGAATTAGATTGTGGTTGCCTTGCAATATGGTGTGCATGTAGGTGAAAGGAACTGGACTCGAGCTTGGACTCGATCAAGCACTCGTTACCTGAAGCACGAAATAGAGAAAGAACGACCAAGTCAGTAATCAAAGTAGAGTGAATAAGAACTTGTTCTTAAGAGATCTGAAATCCTAAATGTAACAAACAAACACCCAATCGGCAACAGCGCCAAATTGATAGTAAGTTTTTGCTATTAATTCCCTAATGCATTATATTTTTGCTATTAATTCCCTAATGCATTATCATGTCATTGCAGTACAGAAGGTTATCAATCCAAATGGGTGTGATGCTAACGTACAGGATGTGATCAAATTATATTAAGTCAAGCCAAGTAATAAGATTGGTATTGTCTAACAACGTAAGTGAACAGAAAGCATAAACAAGTACTAAAACCATAACAGAAAATAAAGCAAACAATTGTAACTAACGGAAACTAACAAATGCTAACAGAGGCTAACAATTCAGAGAATAACAATGGAATAATAAAACCAATGAGAATAGAAGATTAACAGAAACAGAAGCTAGTAAGCAATGCAAACAGAAGAATGCAGAGAAATAAAAGGTCCTAAGGATGGGGGTAATGGAGTAGAGATTCCTCCTTACTCAACCTAGACGTTTAACAAAACTCAAACAGAGAGCTAATCCCTAGACAATAGACTCAAAAGTTGACTAATCCACTCTCAAGACACAAATCATCAAGCTAAACTAGTTCAAGACCTAACTGTCATTAGTGAAATCTAACCTAACAGGCATTAAGATTCAGTCTATTAAAGCCAATAAACACTCTACACATCTAATCTCTTAAGCTAGAAATGTAAATCTCTAGAATTAGTTGGTTCAACATTTCATCAAACACCTAGTGGGTGTGGAAATATCTAGGTCCTAATTCCAATTTATCAGAAAGAAACTAGAATTAAGAACATTAATCTAGAAAGGATTCATAGAAATCTAAGCTTAAACGTCGTAAGAGACTAAGGATACCTCACTAATCTATCACATCCTTGATATAAGACGTTTTTAGCGCATTCTAACCTTTGTTCTGTAGGTCTTTATCGAGTCTTTTATTTTATTTTCATTCATTTTAGGTCTAAAAGGTGGCTAGAATAGAGGATTGAAACTCATGAAGAGACTTGGCAAAAATAGAGGGAAAGTGAAGATTTTTGGAAAGTTTTGAAGAAAGGAGCACCCGCTCCTCAACGGCGCACCTGCTCCCGTGGAAGATCAATTTTTTGAAATTTTATTAAACCTAATTTTTGCCACCTAGGGTTTTCCCTAATTAATCCTAGCCGCCCTAGATCTCGGAGAGATCCATTATCGAATTTTTATCGAACTGTTGAGAGAGAAGTCGAGAGAGATTGAGAGACACATTGTTTTGAGAGTTTTTGTAAGATTTGAAAATTGTCTTCCACCCTTTGGAGAAGATTTCTAAACTCTTTACCTCTTTCATTATTTTATCCACGAATTCTCTTATCTCTCTTGCTGTTGTTCGATATGTCATGTCTGAGTAGTTCTACTAGTTAGGTTAAGGGTTTCGAAGGGATTAGGGACTCATGAACTAAGCATAAATAGGATCATATATATTGATGTCTTTATTTATCATTGTTCTAAATGCCTAGACTAGCTTGATCACCTAGCCTCTGATTTTAGGTTTAATTTACTCATCAAAATTGTTGTGAATTGCTTGAAAGAACATAGATGGGCGATTTGTCCTTAGCCAACGATAGTTGATGCTAAGGCGAATTATGAATAAATCGATCTTATCCTATATAATGCTTATCATTCTTTGTAAATGCAAACGATAGTTTAGGGTGTTAGACTGATTTATAAAGTGGTTGATACCACGATAGTGGATCCTCCTATTTCTATGGTTGAGTTCTAGATTGGTTCTAAGTTGTTGTCCTGAATAATTGCTTGGTTCTAGATGATCCAATCCCTGAGATCATCTCCCTTAGCCTAACATTTTTATTAATATTTGTTTAAACCGATTTTATTTAATTTGCTTGCTATTTGTGACAACTAAAAACCAAAACTAACTTGATCGCTTAGCTGCGAATTTGTATCTCAAAAAATTAGAGTGTATTGCTAGTCCCTTTGAACGAACCTCATTATTCTACGTCGGGCTGTTTAGCTTTTTTATCAATTGACGCCGTTGCGACGGGGACCAACTCGATACCTCTAGTTTTAATATACGTTTTCAGACTAAGTACTGACTTGTTCTTTTTCTTCTCTTGCGTGTGTTTCAGGTGCATGAACTCAAGGTCAACAAGGAGCAATCGTCAAATACCCCTTCTAACCATGAGTAACACGGAACTTGCAAGACTTGAACGAGTCAACAGATAAACCAAGCCTAAACTCGTCGACATAGGCAAACAGGGCAATGATGATATGGCGGCTGAGCTGCAAAGGTTGCAAGAGCAGATGGCTCAGATGCAGAAACAACATGCGCGCGAACAAGAACAGCAACGTGAACGTGAACAATAATGTGCTATAGGGGATATAGATAACCCTCATGCCTTCTACAGGAACAGAGCTATTATTGTTCCACCTGCTATTGAGAGGCAAGATTATGAGATAAAGCCATAGATGATATCGCTGATCAAGCAGCACTTGTTCCATGGACTTCCCGCAGAGATACCAATGGACCATATAGAGAACTTTGAGGAGATCTGCCCCACAACGAGTTCTAACGGGATGAACCCAGATTTCTTAAAGTGTAAGTTTTTCCCTTTCTCACTTGCGGACAAAGCTTCTCGATGGCTCAAGTCTCTACCCGCTGGATCCATCACGAATTGGACACAATCTAGAGTAGCGTTCTTGGACCACTTCTACACCAAAACCAAGACCGCGAGCTTAAAGAACAAGATCTCCATGTTTCAGCAACATTAAGGAGAATTCTTTTGTGAGGCATGGGAACGATTCAAAGAATACAGGAGAGAGTGTCCACACCATGGGTTTACCAATGAGAACATGCTAGGTATCTTCTATGATGGTGTTGATTGGGATTACAGGAATGCTTTGAATGCTGAGAGTGATGGTGATTTTATTACTAAGACTAGAGATGGTGCTTACAAGCTTATTGAAAACTTGGCTGCAAGTTCTAGCAGCAAGTCTCAAGAGTATGATAGAACCAAGAAAACTGGTGGTATGGATTCTCAAAAGATCGATGACCTTACAGCTAAGGTTAACTTGTTGCTCAAAGGAAGCCAAAGGACGCTTCATTTTGTTGATGAGAATGGTGAACCACTTTCTGTGGAGAAGGGTGAAGAAGGAGATTGTAGTCAGCAAGAGGTCAGCTATGTGAGTGGTCAAGGGTTTGTGTGAAACTGTGGGTTCAACCAGAACTATAGGAGTTATCCAAACTTCTCTTATAGAAGTACAAACATTGAGAACCCTCATGACCATGTCTATCCGCAACAAACTGGTCTCCAAAACCAGAAACCTCAGGATCAAGGTTTTCAGAAGAGTTTTCCTCAGGGTTTCCAAGGCAAAATGTTTTTACCGTACCAAAGTCTGAATCAATTTCAAGGGAGAGTTCAACAGAAACCAAGTTTACCAATTTTCAGGCTCCTGTGATACTTTAATTCCAGCAGATTTTGTGGTGCTGGAATTTGATGAGGAACCGAAGGATCCTTTGATTTTGGGACGTCCTTTCTTGCGCACAGCTGGTGCGATCATTGATGTGAGGAATGGTACAATCAGTCTCCACATGGGGGACATTATCATGAAATTTGAGATGGATAAAATTCTCAAAAAGCCAACCATTGATGGGCAAATTTTTGCCATAGAAGATAATCTCGAAGCCTCTGAAAGAGAGATTGAGGAGATTTTGGCTGATGATCCGTTGGATGTAGCTTTGAGGACATAGTTGGATTTGCAAGGATGCTGGATTCGAGTCAAATGATGGAAAAATCAATTGGGTTCTTGAACCACGAAACAGAGAATGCTAACGGAGCACCTACTCTAGGAAAAGAACCGGCTCCTGAAAACTCTGTTGACGATCTTTGGAGCAAATTAAGAGCTCCTAAGCTCGAACAGAAAACCCTACCAGCTGGGCTAAGGTACGTATTCCTACGTCCTAATTTTACTTACCCTGTGATCATAAATGCTGAATTGAACAATGTAGAAACCGTTTTGCTTTTGTGTGAACTTAGGAAATATAGAAAGGCTCTACGATATTTACTAGATGATATTCAGAGGAGGTTAAACCCGAATCTAAAAGATGTTGTAAAGAAGGAGATAATGAAACTTGTAGAAGCTGGGATAAACTATGCAATCTCAAATAGTAATTGGGCTAGTCCAGTTCATGTGGTACCTAAAAAAGGTGGAATTACTATGATCACAAATTAAAAGAATGAGTTGATACCAACTAAAACAGTAACTGGTCATAGGATGTGTATTGATTACAGGAAATTGAATGCTGCCACTAGGAAAGATCATTTTTCTTTGCCCTTTATTGATCAAATGATTGCGAGATTGGCTAACCATCCAGACGATCAGGAAAAGACGACATTTACATGTCCTTATGGCACTTTTGCGTATCGCAGAATGCCATTTGGTTTATGTAACACCCCAGGGACATTCCAAAGGTGTGTGATGTCAGTTTTTACTGACTTTATTGAGAATATAATGGAAGTTTTCATGGACAATTTCTCTGTCTATGGAAGCTCTTTCTCTGTGTATTTGTCAAATTTGTACAGGGTGTTACAGCGATGTGAACAGAAACATCTCGTACTAGACTAGAAAAAATGCCACTTCATGGTTCGAGACGGCATTGTATTGGATCATCAGATATCTGAAAATGGTATTGAGGTTGACAAAGCAAAGGTGGAGGTCATGATGAATCTTCAGCCACCAGATTTAGTCAGGGGCATACGGAGTTTTCTGGGTCATACTGGTTTTTACAGGAGGTTCATCAAGGACTTCTCCAAAATAGCAAGACCGCTAACTCAACTATTGTGCAAGGAGATAAAGTATGACTTAAATGGAGCTTGTCTAGAGGCTTTTCACACCATAAAAAGAGTCTTGATAAGCGCACCCATCGTTCAACCACCTGATTGGGACCTGCCATTTGAAGTGATGACAGATGCTAGTGACTATGCTGTAGGTGCAGTTTTGGGTCAGAGGAAGGACAAAAAGCTCCACGTGATTAACTACGCCAGCCGTACCTTGGATGAGGCTTAGTGAAAATATGCTACAACCGAGAAGGAGCTGCTGGCAGTGGTATTCGCTTTTTAGAAGTTTAGCTCATACCTTGTCGGTTCCAAGGTGGTTGTACACACTGACCACGCTGCTCTAAAGTACGTACTCACTAAAAAGGATGCAAAACCGCAACTGTTGAGGTGGATCCTTTTGCTCCAGGAGTTTGATTTGTAGATTGTTGACAAGAAGGGAAGCGAGAATGGGGTTGCTGATCATCTATCTTGCATGAAAATTAATGATGAGGTACCTCTTGATGACACACTTCCTAATGAACATGTCTATGCGGTTAGCATTTGTGTGTTGGAGCATGAAACACCCCATCCCGAACACTAAGTCCGAGTGGTTGTTTCTACTCGAAAACACTAAGTATCTCCGAGTCCTTCACTTTGATTTTTATGGTCTTATTCTTTAAATGAGGTTGATTAACATGGACATTCTGAGATTCATAATAATAGAGTCGATATGCAAGAATATAAGAAAAACGACTGGATTTCTTTATTTATTTAACAAAGGATTCGATACAATTTTTAGAGTTTGCACTATAGGCTATTACAAGTGTTCGATCCCAATCTATCCAGTCTCTTACACCACCCATCCTTCATAACCCTTGTCTCGCGCGTCTAGGCCAAGTCCTTTCCTCGATCACCATCTTTTCTTGAAATCAAAGAGGCGTAAGTAATCTTTTTATTTACTTAGTGATGCGGATATTCGCCTATCAATGACTATATCATCCCGTCCCTTAACATTTCCCATAGATTCCCTTATTATTCCCGATATATCCTGAGACTTAGGATAATCGCTTAGGTTCAGCCGCGCCTTGGTAGATTCTATCCGATCTCCAAGTCACCCGCTGAACAAAACGTACCCTTAGCCCCGGACATAGTCGATTTATTCCCAGCCAAATCGTGACGGTTTGATCATAGCCACAACCGTTCGCCAATATCCATGACTATCCAACGTATACCCGAGACTAGCAGAATGGTTGTGACCGGCCGTGACTGGCCACTGCCAATAGTCACACATCTTTGATTCTGATCAGTTACGATCAACCTATTACACGGGTTATGCAGAAATGTGAACAATAACCATGCAATAAGAATTTTGGCCGAACAATTGTCTAGCCGTTCCGTAACCGTCTCAGCGAACCGATAGTCATGGGTATGTGGCTAAGTTATGGCCATAGCACTCACCTTTGTCGTACGATCTAGTGCGCTGTCAGTTTTGTCTCGTTCCTTTGCCACGGCAGGATCCATCCTTGGTTCGATCCTTCACAGTCAAGCCGTTCACACAGTTGGTTACACGCGATCCAACGGAATCAGCCGCGTTTGGTTATCGCCGTGAAATATCCGGCTAACTTTTTTCTTTCTCGGAAAATCCCCTTTTTCTCCCACAATACTTTGGTTAACTTCCTGAGAATTTTCACTCTTCTGTGTGTTGTTCCCGAAGAAAATCGCCTAAGTATCCTTTATATATGATTTGCGGCCATTAACTTCCCATAACCGTTTTATTAAACGAATGGTTGGCGTCCATTCGCTTAATAACTTCCCTAAATCGTTTCGCACACTTGGCACGCGTATATCCACACATTTGACACGACAGTTTACCAACCGCCTATGCCAACCGCCTGTGCCAACCGCCCGTGCCAACCGTCTATGCCAACTGCCCGTGCCAACCGCCGAACACTTGGTCCAGCTCCGTTGAACTCTTAACCAGCTGACCCAACTGTCGATTACTCTATCCAGCTAAGTTGAGCTCTTGACCAGCTGACCCAGCTAATTTAGCTCGACCATCCAGCTCGTTCCAGCTTATTCCAGCTCGTTTGAACTGCCCGAGCTTATTCTTTTCTTTCTCCTGTCCTTTCTTAAATCTTTCTCTCCATATCTCGGCTAAGTCACATACTTCTCGGACTTAGCCCTCTACTCCGGACCATGGAACAGGAGTACTTAGTTTCTCTTGACAAGTTTTCCCCACTCCGGACCACGGCCCAACCTGCCGCCTTTAGCGAGGATCGCGGTTGTTACAAGTCTCCCCCCCATGAAAGGGATTCGTCCCCGAATCTGGGTAGACTTGTTCATCCTTCGCCAATTCTTCGAACCACTTAGGAAACTCGGCTTTCATTCGGTTTTCTGTTTCCCAAGTTTCTTCCTCCGTACCATTACAATCCCAAACGACCTTGATCATTTTGATCACCTTTTTCCTTGTGATCTTCTCCATCCGATCACTTATTCGCATTGGTCTCGCTTCGATGGTTAGATTTTCTTGGAGCTTCGAGGGTAACTCGTGCACCACAACGTCTCGTTCCGTCAAGCATTTCCTTAGTTGGGACACATGGAACACGTTGTAGAAAACACATCCATTTCCGCCGGCAAGTCTAACTTATATGCGACTGTCCCAACTTGTTGCGTGATCACGTATGGCCTAATGTACCTTAGATACAATTTTCCTTTCTTAGACGTTTTCGCATTCCCCTGGAACGTGATCATTATAAGGTAAACCCAATCACCAACCGTAAATTCAATGTCTTTTCTTCTCTTGTCCGCATAGCTTTTCTGTCTATGTTGCGCTTTTTTCATCTTTATCCTTAAGAACTTGATATTTTCTGTGGTTTCTTCCACTATGTCTGGACCGATCACACTTCGTTCCCCGACTTGGGTCCAACAGAGCAGTGTTCAGCATTGTCGCCCATACAAGGCTTCAAACGGCGACATCTCGATACTCGCTTGAAAACTATTGTTGTATGCAAACTCGGCCAGGGGCAAATGTTTCTCCCATGAGCCGCCCCAATCCAATACACTAGCCCGCAACATGTCTTCTAATGTTTGGATGGTATGTTCCGATTGCCCATCTGTTTGCGGATGGTAAGCCTTGATCACGTTCATCCGGGTACCTAAGGCGTTTTGAAAATTCTTCCAGAAGTGTGACGTGAATCTCGAGTCTCTATCCGAGACTATGCTTGCTGGAACTCCATGGAAGCGAACAACTCGTCCATGTATTTTTCGGCGATCACATCCACTCCATCCGTCTTCTTTATTGCCATGAAGAGAGCCGACTTGGTTAGTCGATCAACTACAACCCAAACCGCATCCTTCTTAGTCTTTGTCCTTGGTAAGCCGGTCACAAAGTCCATCGTGACATTATCCAATTTCCACTCCAGAATAGGTAAACTTTGCAACAATCCACCAGGGACTTGGTGCTCCGCCTTAATTAATTGGCACGTTGGACACTTAGAAACCCAATCCGCTACGTCCTTTTTCATTCTGATCTAGTGGTAGTACCGCTTAAGATCCCGGTACATTTTGCTCACCCCCGGATGAATCGAGAATTTTGACTGATAGGCCTCCTTTAGAATTTCTTCCTTGATTTCTTTCATGTTCGGCACACTGACTCGACCATCGACCACAACCGTCCCATTATTTGAAATATGGTATTCGGTCTTATCATTCTGTGCTACCTTATTTAGATTTTCGTCTTGCCCTTGAGTAATCCGAATACGGGTAAGCAAATCAGCTTGATCGGCCGCACCCAAACCCAATGGCTCTAGATGGCTGGATAAAGCATTTAAATGCATTGTCCCGATCATGTTTACTAGTTTTTCCGCATCTTTCCCTGCAGCCAGATCCGACCGCTTCCTACTCAAAGCATCGGCGACCCGATTTGCTTTTCCAGGATGGTAGGCAATGTCAAAGTCGTAGTCCACCACGAATTCCACCCATCTCCTTTGCCTCAGGTTTAGTTCTGGCTGAGTGAAGATATACTTCAAACTCTTGTGGTCGGTGAAGATTTGCACTTTACCTCCATAAAGATACGATCGCTATATCTTAAGTGCAAACACCACCACGACCATTTCCAAATCATGAGTTGGGTAATTTCATTCATGCTTCTGTAATTGTCTTAAAGCATAGGCTATTACCTTGCCCTTCTGCATTAGCACACAGCCAAGCCCGGATATAGATGCGTCTGTATAAACCACGTACGGTTCATCCATTTTCAACAGGGCTAAGACGGGTGCACTTACGAGCATGTTTTTCAACCTCGAGAAGCTCTTCTCGCATTCCTCCGACCATGTGAACTTTGTATTTTTCCTGGTTAGCCGAGTCATGGCTTGAGCCATACTCGCAAACCCGTTCACAAATTTTCTATAGTAACCAGCCAATCCGAGGAAACTCCTCACCTTCGTGGCATTCCTTGGCCGTGGCCATTCTTTGATGGACTTAGTCTTCTCTGGGTCCATCGAGGCACCCTGATCCGACACAATGTGTCCATGGAATCCAATCCATCTTTGCCAGAAACTATATTTGCTTAGCTTAGCGTAGAATTTCTTTTCCCTTAGCCGTTCCAGCACCGCCCTTAAGTGGTCCTGGTGGGTTTTTCGATCTTTTGAATAAACAAGTATGTCATCTATGAAGATGATCACATACTCGTCTAGACAATCATGAAAAATCCCATTCATCATCTTCATGAATGCCGCAGGCGCATTGATTAGACCAAACGGCATAACCACAAACTCATAGTGGCCATACAGATATTCTAAACGCCGTTTTTCGAATATCTGTCGGCTCTATTGGGATTCGATGATATCCCGATGCCAAGTCGATCTTGGAAAACCAAGTCGCCCCCTTGGTAGAGGGTACTTGTTCTTGACCGTGACTTGGTTCAAGCCCCAATACTCGATGGATAGTCGAAAGCTACCATCTTTCTTCTTCACGAACAGAACCGGCGCACCCCACGGTAAACTACTCGGCCTGATGAAACCCTTTTCCAGCAATTCTTCCAATTGCTTCTTAAGCACGGGCATTTCGGCTGGAGCTATCCTGTAAGGTGCTTTCGAGAGCGGGGCCGTTCTTGGTTCAAGTTCTATCGTGAATGGATCGGACCTGTCAGGGGGTAAACCCGTTAGGGACTCGAACATATCCGCGATGTTTTTCACTACCGGAATGTACTTTATCTCCGCACCCTTCCTGACTTCGATGGTCGTGATAGTAGCCAAGTAGGCTTCGCATCCCTTCTCGAGCAACTGTTCTGCTTGGATTGCCGATACCACCAAACTTCCCAAAGTTGGCTGAATTTCTTGGAATTCTAACTTCGTTCCTTCCCTTTCGAACCGTACCCATCCACAGTGACAGTCGAGGGTTGCCTTATATTTTTCTAGCCAGTCCCTACCCAAGATCACTTCATGACTCTTGAGTTGGACAATGACTAAATCTACCGATATTTTCACCTTGCCGATGCTCACTGGAATGTCACAAACCGTGCTTAGCGAGGGCATGGCTTGACCGCCAGCAGCACTGACTATGCCAACATCGTTCCTTGGTCCCGTTTGGAACATTCCTTTTCCAATCATGTCTGGGCTCACAGAGCTATGTGTTGCCCCGGAATCGAACAGAGTGTGTGTTGCTACACCACCAATATCCAAGGTCCCTACGCATTCATTCACCTAGAATGCTAAGTTCCTACCCTTTAACCCGATGCAATGCCATGCTCGTATTTGAATAGGATAGGCTTAGTGACGTACCAGTGAGCGCGCTGAAATTACTGGCCTCGCCAGTTTCCTTTGAAAGCTCATACACCCGCGGTACCACGACTGGCCTCTTGGCTCGAGCCGACTGGTCACCCTTTTCGTGGTTTCCCCTTGACTCCACTTGTCTCCCCATTTGCAGCTTCGGGCATTCTCTCTTGAAGTGCCCAACTTTTCCGCAATGGTAGCACATCTTTTCCTCATCACTAGTCACTTTCCCTTGATCCCTTCGCGGACAGTTTTTGATGCCATGCTCATGACTGCCGCATCTAGCACAAGCGCCCATTGCCTTCCAGCATTCTCCGCTGTGCCTTCTCCCGCAAGTTGCTCATTCACCGCGCCTCACGATTGACTTAAGCCGATCATCCGCCTGATCACTCTTCCTTTTTCTATCACCAGTCTTGTCGGTCGTACTTGACCGGGATCGAGCCCTACCCCTGCTCTCTTCTGCAAGATTAGCCTCAACCAACGCAGCCCTTTCGACTAACTCCAAGAGTGTGTTGAAGATGCGGGCCAAGCAGTGTGTACGCAGTTCCACTCTTAAGCCACAGAGGAAATGGTGAACCATCAACGACTCGTCCTCAAGTTCCTTTTCCACATAGCACCGTAGCCGGTTGAATTTTACTCATACTCTCAAACCGATTTGTTGCCTTGGACTAGATCCAAGAAATCACTCTCGAGTCTATCCAAAGCCTCGGATAGTCTGGGTTTCAAGGTCAGAGGTACGGTAACTATCAAGGGCATCAATTCAGAGGCTATAGTGGAAACGGTCAGCGGTCAAACTTTGCAGGTAATCAGAACTCTTCAGCTTATCCTCCAAAGCCAGACTATCAGAAGACTTATCCAAACAGCAGCTTCACCAGAAGCTATGGCAATTCCTCGTACCAGAAACCTCCTCTGCAAACTCCAGAGAGCGATGTTAAATCCATTTTAGAACAGATTCTGGAGGGTCAACAGAAGATTACAGTGGACTTCAATGTGAAGATGGATGCTCTGTACACAGACCTGAATAGGAAGTTTGAAGATTTGAGCACGCATGTCAAGAAGCTGGATACTCAGGTTGCTCAGACTGCTGGGTCTGTAAAGCGACAAGAGGATTCCTTCCAGGAAGGACTGATGCAAATCCGAAGCATCCCTGTAATGCCATCTCGTTGAGGAGTAGAAAGACCCTTCAACCAGTGTTGAAGCGTCTCCCAACAGACGAACTCCAGGAGTTGGAGGATGTAGAAGATGAAGAGTCCGGTGATCAACAACCAGTGTCGATCGACACCACCCCTATGTGTCGATCGATACCAGTCGCAATTCCTAAGAAATTGACGTATGACGGAGAGAAATCGACCATAGTCGACACCGAGGACTCGACACAAGGCAACAGTGTCGACACCACAACAGTGGTGTCGATCGACACCTTCCAGACGATAAGGAGAATTTGACGTATGACGGACCAGAATTGACCAAGATCTACACTGAGGTGTCGACACCAACAACCAGTGTCGATCGACACCATACTGGTGTCGCTCGATACCCTGAGCGATCACAACCAAAATCAATCGACATTCCTCCTGAAGTCACAGAACGGGTATACAAGCCTAAGGTTCCTTATCCTAGGAACCCTAGGAAGTCTAAACAGGAGTTGGAAGATGCTAGATGCAAAGCCATCATGGATAAGCTCATTATTGAGATCCCTTTGATTGATGCGGTGAAGACTTCTCCTGTAATCAGACGGTATGTGAAGCGGATGGTAACCAAAGATTTGAATGTGATATGCTCAAATTAACCCTCAGAGCTACTCTCTCAAATTAAGAGATCACTGTAGTATTTAGGGATCGAATCCACAGGGACTCAGTTACTCAATAGGTTATCAATTTTAGATTAAGCTAAACCAAAAAGATGAAATTAAAAAGACAAATTGCAGAATATAAATAGGGTTGTAGACAAATCAGAGAAAACGTTAGATCCAGAGAATTCTCAGGAAATAAGGAATGATGAATGAATGATTAGTCAGGATAAATTAAGAACAGTTCTAGAACTCAAACAAGAAATTCAAACCAATCAACTTTCGTTGCAGAGATTATCTATGTCTATAACAGTGAATCCCAAATTTCTTTGCAAATTCAACAATCAAAACATGCATTAAATCCAAGTTCAATATGTTCACAAAGTTCCTAAATCAAATGTCTTTGCAGATAGGTATTTTGCTCATCAGAGTTTAATTCAGGGAATCAATAACACTTTCGTGTCTACTAATTATCCTATGATCATATTCCGGGTGATCAAGCTAGAATAAGCAATAAGAACAACCATAGATGAAGAACAATATGATAGACAATCCTTAACTAATCAATCCATTCAATCAAACCATCAAACCCTTATGAGAAACCCTAAATCTAACAGGTGAATAACTCAGACATAATCAAAGTAAAAATACAAGAGATAAAGAAAGATATCATCATTAAGAGTAAGGAGAAGAACTAACAGGGGTTCAAAATCAGAACTACAGAAGAACAGTTACACAAAGATCTCCCCAAAGCTCTCTTCTCAAAACCTAAAAACAATAGCTGACCCTTTGTTCTAAAACATAAAAACGATATATACACGGCTAAGGACGTCCTGGGCTTCGATCATAATGATTGTGGGCTTCTCGGTATCGATTTGGGCTTCGAACCTCAAGTTGCAGTATGTTCTCACGATGAGTGTCGATCGACACTGGTAAATGGTGTCGATCGACACTGGCTCCGATTCTGGACAGTGTTGACTGCAAATCTTCTTAAGTCTTCAAATCTTCAATTAAGCTCCAAGATACACCGAATTCCATAGTTTTGCTCCAAGTAAGCTCCAAGCATTACCTAGCCTGTAAACATAGCAAAACACTAAAAAGACTCTAAAAACTAATCCTAAAACATAAGTAAAATAGGTAGGTGAAGGAGAAGTTTTTGAAGCAGTTTTTGGAACTTCTACACAAACCTACACGACTTAAGCTTTTGGAATATGGTTGCATGTCTAGTTATTTTACTTAATCATACACAAGGGATCATGTCAAATTTGACTCCAGAGACCCTACCTCACCGTTTTATTGATTCAAAGCAAAGCTTTGTGAGTGAAGGAGAAGTTTTAGAAGCTCTTTTTGGAACTTCTACACAAACCTACATGACTTTAGCTTTTGGAATCCGGTTGCATGTCTAGTTCTTATACTCAATCATATACAAGGGATCATATCACATTTGACTCCAAAGATCCTAACTAAGCGTTTTATTGATTTAAAGCTAAGCTTTGTAGGTGAAGGAGAAGTTTTTGAAGCAGTTTTTGGAACTTCTACACAAACCTACACGACTTAAGCTTTTGGAATATGGTTGCATGTCTAGTTCTTTTACTTAATCATACACAAGTGATCATGTCAAATTTGACTCCAAAGACCCTAGCTCACCGTTTTATTGATTCAAAGCAAAAAAAGTTTTGTGAAGGAGAAGTTCTTGAAGCGTTTTCTTGAGCGTGAACACAAAAATACATGACTTTAGCTTTTGGAATTTAGTTGCTTGTCTAGTTCTTATAATTAATCATATACAAGGGATCATGTCAAATTTGATTCCAAAGACTCTAACTAAGCGTTTTATTGATTTAAGGCAAAACCTTGTTTGTAAAACAGAAGTTCGAGAAGCTTTTTTTGGAACTTTTACACAAACCTACACCACTTTAACTTACAAAATCCGGTTGCATGTCTAGTTCTTATACACAATCATATACAAATGATCATGTCAAATTTGACTCCAAAAATCTAGCTTTGATTTTGTGGAATCAAAGCAAAGCTTTGTTTGTGAATGAGAAGTTCTTGAACCGTTTTCTGGAACGTCAACACAAACCTACATGACTTTAGCTTTCGGAATTCGGCTGCATGTCTAGTTCTTAAACTCAATCATATACAAGGGATCATGTCAAATTTGACTCCAAAGACTCTATAACTAAGCGTTTTATTGATTCAAAGCAAAGCTTTGTGAGTGAAGGAGAAGTTTTAGAAGCTCTTTTTGGAACTTCTACACAAACCTACATGACTTTAGCTTTTGGAATCCGGTTGCATGTCTAGTTCTTATACTCAATCATATACAAGGAATCATATCACATTTGACTCCAAAGATCCTAACTAAGTGTTTTATTGATTTAAAGCTAAGCTTTGTAGGTGAAGGAGAAGTTTTTGAAGCAGTTTTTGGAACTTCTACACAAACCTACACGACTTAAGCTTTTGGAATATGGTTGCATGTCTAGTTCTTTTACTTAATCATACACAAGGGATCATGTCAAATTTGACTCCAGAGACCCTAGCTCACCGTTTTATTGATTCAAAGCAAAAAAAGTTTTGTGAAGGAGAAGTTCTTGAAGCGTTTTCTTGAGCGTGAACACAAAAATACATGACTTTAGGTTTTGGAATTTAGTTGCATGTCTAGTTCTTATAATTAATCATATACAAGGGATCATTTCAAATTTGATTCCAAAGACTCTAACTAAGCGTTTTATTGATTTAAGGCAAAACCTTGTTTGTAAAAGAGAAGTTCGAGAAGCTTTTTTTGGAACTTTTACACAAACCTACACGACTTTAACTTACAAAATCCGGTTGCATGTCTAGTTCTTATACACAATCATATACAAATGATCATGTCAAATTTGACTCCAAAAACTCTAGCTTTGATTTTGTGGAATCAAAGCAAAGCTTTGTTTGTGAATGAGAAGTTCTTGAACCGTTTTCTGGAACGTCAACACAATCCTACATGACTTTAGCTTTCGAAATTCGGCTGCATGTCTAGTGCCTAAACTCAATCATATACAAGGGATCATGTCAAATTTGACTCCAAAAACTATATAACTAAGCGTTTTATTGATTCAAAGCAAAGCTTTGTGAGTGAAGGAGATGTTTTAGAAGCTCTTTTTGGAACTTCTACACAAACCTACATGACTTTAGCTTTTGGAATCCGGTTGCATGTCTAGTTCTTATATTAAATCATATACAAGGGATCATATCATATTTGACTCCAAAGATCCTAACTAAGCGTTTTATTGATTTAAAGCTAAGCTTTGTAGGTGAAGGAGAAGTTCTTGAAGCAGTTTTTGGAACTTCTACACAAACCTACACGACTTTAGCTTTTGGAATCTGGTTGCATGTCTAGTTCTTTTACTTAATCATACACAAGGGATCATGTCAAATTTGACTCCAAAAACCCTAGCTCACCGTTTTATTGATTCAAAGAATTTTTTTTTTTGTGAAGGAGAAGTTCTTGAAGCGTTTTCTTGAGTGTCAAAACAAAAATACATGACTTTAACTTTTGGAATCCAGTTGCATGTCTAGTTCTTATACTTAATCATATACAAGGGATCATGTCAAATTTGACTCCAAAGACTCTAACTAAACGTTTTATTGGTTCAAGACAAAACTTTGTTTGTAAAGGAGAAGTTCGAGAAGTTTTTTTTTTGGAAGTTCTAGACAAACCTACACGACTTTAACGGACGTGAATCGTCGGTAAAATTGAAACCGGCAGTTCGAAAGTCCGAGAAAAACTCGATCCGGATGTGAATCGACGGTAAAATCGAAACCGGGCTTGGGAATCTCCGAGAAAAATCTCATCCGGACGTGAGAGTCCGAGAAAAAACTCGATCTGGGCATGAATCGTCGGTAAAATCAAAACTTTGCCTTCTAGGTGAAGGAGTAGTTCTTGAAGCATTTTTTGGAACTTCTACATAAACCTACACGACTTTAGCATTTGGAATCTGGTTGCATGTGTAGTATTTATACTCAGTCATACACATGGGATCATGTAAAATTTGACTCCAAAGACTCTAGCTCAACATTTTATTGATTCAAAGCAAAGCTTTGTGTGTGAAGGAGAAGTTCGAGAAGCTTTTTTTTGGAACTTCTACACAAACCTACACGACTTTAACTTGCGAAATCCGGTTCCATGTCTAGGTCTTATACTCAATCATATACAAATGATCATGTCAAATTTGATAATAAAAACTCTAGCTTAGATTTTGTGGATTCATTGTGGAATCAAAGCAAAGCTTTGTTTGTGAATGAGAAGTTCTTGAACTGTTTTCTGAAACTTCAACACAAACCTACATGACTTTAGCTTTCGGAATCCGGTTGCATGTCTAGTGCTTATACTCAATCATATACAAGGGATCATGTCAAATTTGACTCCAAAGACTCTATAACTAAGCGTTTTATTGATGCAAAGCAAAACTTTGTGAGTGAAGGAGAAGTTTTAGAAGCTCTTTTTGGAACTTCTACACAAACCTACATGAATTTAACTTTCGGAATTCGGTTGCATGTCTAGTTCTTCTAATCAATCATATACAAGGGATCATGCCAAATTTGACTCCAAAAACTCTAACTAAGCGTTTTATTGATTCAAATCAAAGCTTTGTGGGCGAAAGAGAAGTTCTAGAAGCGTTTTTTTTGGAAATTCTACACAAACCTACACTAGTTTATCTTGCGGAATGTAGTTGCATGTCTAATTCTTATACTCAATCATACATAAGGGATCATGTAAAATTTGACTACAAAGACTCTAACTAAGTGTGTTATTCATTCAAGGCAAAACGTTTTTTGTAAAGGAGAAGTTCGAGAAGCTTTTTGTTGGAATTTCTACACAAACCTACACGACTTTAACTTACGAAATACGGTTACATATCTAGTTCTTATACTCAATCATATACAAATGATCATGTCAAATCTCACTCGAAAGACTCTAGCTTAGAGTTTTATGGTTTCAAAGCAAAGCTTTGTTTGTAAATGAGAAGTTCTTGAAACGTTTTCTGGAATGTCAACACAAACCTACTTGACTTTAGGTTTCGGAATCCGGTTGCATATCTAGTGCTTGTACTCAATCATATACAAGGGATCATGTCAAATTTGACTCCAAAGACTCTATAACTAAGCGTTTTATTGATTCAAAGCAAAGCTTTGTGAGTGAAGGAGAAGTTTTAGAAGCTCTTTTTGGAACTTCTACACAAACCTACATGACTTTAGCTTTCGGAATCCGGTTGCATGTCTACTTCTTATACTCAATCATATACAAGGGATCATGCCAAATTTGACTCCAAAAACTCTAACTAAGCGTTTTATTGATTCAAATCAAAGCTTTGTGGGCGAAAGAGAAGTTCTAGAAGCGGTTTTTTGGAAATTCTACACAAACCTACACTAGTTTATCTTGCGGAATGTAGTTGCATGTCTAATTCTTATACTCAATCATACATAAGGGATCATGTAAAATTTGACTACAAAGACTCTAACTAAGTGTGTGATTCATTCAAGGCAAAACGTTTTTTGTAAAGGAGAAGTTCGAGAAGCTTTTTGTTGGAATTTTTACACAAACCTACACGACTTTAACTTACGAAATACGGTTACATATCTAGTTCTTATACTCAATCATATACAAATGATCATGTCGAATCTCACTCCAAAGACTCTAGCTTAGAGTTTTATGGTTTCAAAGCAAAGCTTTGTTTGTGAATGAGAAGTTCTTGAACTGTTTTCTGAAACTTCAACACAAACCTACATAACTTTAGCTTTCGGAATCCGGTTGCATGTCTAGTGCTTATACTCAATCATATACAAGGGATCATGTCAAATTTGACTCCAAAGACTCTATAACTAAGCGTTTTATTGATGCAAAGCAAAACTTTGTGAGTGAAGGAGAAGTTTTAGAAGCTCTTTTTGGAACTTCTACACAAACCTACATGAATTTAACTTTCGGAATCCGGTTGCATGTCTAGTTCTTCTAATCAATCATATACAAGGGATCATGCCAAATTTGACTCCAAAAACTCTAACTAAGCGTTTTATTGATTCAAATCAAAGCTTTGTGGGCGAAAGAGAAGTTCTAGAAGCGTTTTTTTGGAAATTCTACACAAACCTACACTAGTTTATCTTGCGGAATGTAGTTGCATGTCTAATTCTTATACTCAATCATACATAAGGGATCATGTAAAATTTGACTACAAAGACTCTAACTAAGTGTGTTATTCATTCAAGGCAAAACGTTTTTTGTAAAGGAGAAGTTCGAGAAGCTTTTTGTTGGAATTTCTACACAAACCTACACGATTTTAACTTACGAAATACGGTTACATATCTAGTTCTTATACTCAATCATATACAAATGATCATGTCAAATCTCACTCGAAAGACTCTAGCTTAGAGTTTTATGGTTTCAAAGCAAAGCTTTGTTTGTAAATGAGAAGTTCTTGAAACGTTTTCTGGAATGTCAACACTAACCTACTTGACTTTAGGTTTCGGAATCCGGTTGCATATCTAGTGCTTATACTTAATCATATACAAGGGATCATGTCAAATTTGACTCCAAAGACTCTATAACTAAACGTTTTATTGATTCAAAGCAAAGCTTTGTGAGTGAAGGAGAAGTTTTAGAAGCTCTTTTTGGAACTTCTACACAAACCTACATGACTTTAGCTTTCGGAATCCGGTTGCATGTCTACTTCTTATACTCAATCATATACAAGGGATCATGCCAAATTTGACTCCAAAAACTCTAACTAAGCGTTTTATTGATTCAAATCAAAGCTTTGTGGGCGAAAGAGAAGTTCTAGAAGCGTTTTTTTGGAAATTCTACACAAACCTACACTAGTTTATCTTGCGGAATGTAGTTGCATGTCTAATTCTTATACTCAATCATACATAAGGGATCATGTAAAATTTGACTACAAAGACTCTAACTAAGTGTGTGATTCATTCAAGGCAAAACGTTTTTTGTAAAGGAGAAGTTCGAGAAGCTTTTTGTTGGAATTTTTACACAAACCTACACGACTTTAACTTACGAAATACGGTTACATATCTAGTTCTTATACTCAATCATATACAAATGATCATGTCGAATCTCACTCCAAAGACTCTAGCTTAGAGTTTTATGGTTTCAAAGCAAAGCTTTGTTTGTAAATGAGAAGTTCTTGAAACGTTTTCTGGAATGTCAACACAAACGTACTTGACTTTAGCTTTCGAAATTCGGCTGCATGTCTAGTGCTTAAACTCAATCATATACAAGGGATCATGTCAAATTTGACTCCAAAGACTCTATAACTAAGCGTTTTATTGATTCAAAGCAAAGCTTTGTGAGTGAAGGAGAAGTTTTAGAAGCTCTTTTTGGAACTTCTACACAAACCTACATGACTTTAGCTTTTGGAATCCGGTTGCATGTCTAGTTCTTATACTCAATCATATACAAGGGATCATATCACATTTGACTCCAAAGATCCTAACTAAGCGTTTTATTGTTTTAAAGCTAAGCTTTGTAGGTGACGGAGAAGTTCTTGAAACATTTTTTGGAACTTCTACACAAACCTACACGACTTTAGCTTTCGGAATCTGGTTGCATGTCTAGTTCTTTTACTTAATCATACACAAGGGATCATGTCAAATTTGACTCCAAACCTAGCTCACCGTTTTATTGATTCAAAGCAAAGGTTTGTTTGTGAAGGAGAAGTTCTTGAAGTGTTTTCTTGAGCGTTAACACAAAAATATATGACTTTAGCTTTTGGAATCCAGTTGCATGTCTAGTTCTTATACTTAATCATATACAAGGGATCATGTCTAATTTGACTCCAAAGACTCTAACTAAGCGCTTTATTGATTCAAGGCAAAACTTTGTTTGTAAAAGAGAAGTTCGAGAAGCTGTTTTTGGAAGTTTTACACAAACCTACACAACTTTCACTTATGAAATCCGGTTGCATGTCTAGTTCTTATACTCAATCATATACAAATGATCATGTAAAATTTGACTCCAAAAACTCTAGCTTAGATTTTGTTGAATCAAAGCAAAGCTTTGTTTGTGAATGAGAAGTTCTTGAACCGTTTTCTGGAACATCAACACAAACCTACATGACTTTATCTTTCGGAATTCGGCTGCATGTCTAGTTCTTAAACTCAATCATATACAAGGGATCATGTCAAATTTGACTCCAAAGACTCTATAACTAAGCGTTTTATTGATTCAAAGCAAAGCTTTGTGAGTGAAGGAGAAATTTTTGAAGCTCTTTTTGGAACTTCTACACAAACCTACATGACTTTAGCTTTTGGAATCCGGTTGCATGTCTAGTTATTATACTCAATCATATACAAGGGATCATATCACATTTGACTCCAAAGATCCTAACTAAGCGTTTTATTGTTTTAAAGCTAAGCTTTGTAGGTGACGGAGAAGTTCTTGAAGCATTTTTTGGAACTTCTACACAAACCTACACGACTTTAGCTTTCGGAATCTGGTGGCATGTCTAGTTCTTTTACTTAATCATACACAAGGGATCATGTCAAATTTGACTCCAAACCTAGCTCACCGTTTTATTGATTCAAAGCAAAGGTTTGTTTGTGAAGGAGAAGTTCTTGAAGTGTTTTCTTGAGCGTTAACACAAAAATATATGACTTTAGCTTTTGGAATCCAGTTGCATGTCTAGTTCTTATACTTAATCATATACAAGGGATCATGTCTAATTTGACTCCAAAGACTCTAACTAAGCGCTTTATTGATTCAAGGCAAAACTTTGTTTGTAAAAGAGAAGTTCGAGAAGCTGTTTTTGGAAGTTTTACACAAACCTACACAACTTTCACTTATGAAATCCGGTTGCATGTCTACTTCTTAAACTCAATCATATACAAGGGATCATGTCAAATTTGACTCCTAAGACTCTATAACTAAGCGTTTTATTGATTCAAAGCAAAGCTTTGTGAGTGAAGGAGAAGTTTTAGAAGCTCTTTTTGGAACTTCTACACAAACCTACATGACTTTAGCTTTTGGAATCCGGTTGCATGTCTAGTTCTTATACTCAATCATATACAAGGGATCATATCACATTTGACTCCAAAGATCCTAACTAAGCGTTTTATTGATTTAAAGCTAAGCTTTGTAGGTGAAGGAGAAGTTTTTGAAGCAGTTTTTGGAACTTCTACACAAACCTACACGACTTAAGCTTTTGGAATATGGTTGCATGTCTAGTTCTTTTACTTAATCATACACAAGTGATCATGTCAAATTTGACTCCAAAGACCCTAGCTCACCGTTTTATTGATTCAAAGCAAAAAAAGTTTTGTGAAGGAGAAGTTCTTGAAGCGTTTTCTTGAGCGTGAACACAAAAATACATGACTTTAGCTTTTGGAATTTAGTTGCATGTCTAGTTCTTATAATTAATCATATACAAGGGATCATGTCAAATTTGATTCCAAAGAGTCTAACTAAGCATTTTATTGATTTAAGGCAAAACCTTGCTTGTAAAAGAGAAGTTCGAGAAGCTTTTTTTGGAACTTTTACACAAACCTACACGACTTTAACTTACAAAATCCGGTTGCATGTCTAGTTCTTATACACAATCATATACAAATGATCATGTCAAATTTGACTCCAAAAACTCTAGCTTTGATTTTGTGGAATCAAAGCAAAGCTTTGTTTATGAATGAGAAGTTCTTGAACCGTTTTCTGGAACGTCAACACAATCCTACATGACTTTAGCTTTCGAAATTTGGCTGCATGTCTAGTGCCTAAACTCAATCATATACAAGGGATCATGTCAAATTTGACTCCAAAGACTATATAACTAAGCGTTTTATTGATTCAAAGCAAAGCTTTGTGAGTGAAGGAGAAGTTTTAGAAGCTCTTTTTGGAACTTCTACACAAACCTACATGACTTTAGCTTTTGGAATCCGGTTGCATGTCTAGTTCTTATACTAAATCATATACAAGGGATCATATCACATTTGACTCCAAAGATCCTAACTAAGCGTTTTATTGATTTAAAGCTAAGCTTTGTAGGTGAAGGAGAAGTTCTTGAAGCAGTTTTTGGAACTTCTACACAAACCTACACGACTTTAGCTTTTGGAATCTGGTTGCATGTCTAGTTCTTTTACTTAATCATATACAAGGGATCATGTCAAATTTGACTCCAAAGACTCTTACTCACCGTTTTATTGATTCAAAGCAAATTTTTTTTTTGTGAAGGAGAAGCTCTTGAAGCGTTTTCTTGAGTGTCAAAACAAAAATACATGACTTTAACTTTTGGAATCCAGTTGCATGTCTAGTTCTTATACTTAATCATATACAAGGGATCATGTCAAATTTGACTCCAAAGACTCTAACTAAACGTTTTATTGGTTCAAGACAAAACTTTGTTTGTAAAGGAGAAGTTCGAGAAGTTTTTTTTTTGGAAGTTCTAGACAAACCTACACGACTTTAACGGACGTGAATCGTCGGTAAAATTGAAACCGGCAGTTCGAAAGTCCGAGAAAAACTCGATCCGGACGTGAATCGACGGTAAAATCGAAACCGGGCTTGGGAATCTCCGAGAAAAATCTCATCCGGACGTGAGAGTCCGAGAAAAAACTCGATTTGGGCATGAATCGTCGGTAAAATCAAAACTTTGCCTTCTAGGTGAAGGAGTAGTTCTTGAAGCATTTTTTGGAACTTCTACATAAACCTACACGACTTTAGCATTTGGAATCTGGTTGCATGTGTAGTATTTATACTCATTCATACACATGGGATCATGTAAAATTTGACTCCAAAGACTCTAGCTCAACATTTTATTGATTCAAAGCAAAGCTTTGTGTGTGAAGGAGAAGTTCGAGAACCTTTTTTTTGGAACTTCTACACAAACCTACACGACTTTAACTTGCGAAATCCGGTTGCATGTCTAGGTCTTATACTCAATCATATCCGGAGAAGTTCTTGAAGCGTTTTCTTGAGCGTCCATACAAAAATACATGACTTTAGCTTTCAGTATTTGGTTGCATGTCTAGTTCTTATACTCAATCATATACTAGGGATCTTGTCCAATTTGACTCCAAAGACTCTAACTAAGTGTTTTATATATTCAAAACAAAGTTTTGTGGGTGAAAGAGAAGGTCTAGAAGCATTTTTTGGAAATTCTACACAATCCTACACGAGTTTATCTTGCGGAATGTAGTTGCATGTCTAGTTCTTATACTCAATCATACACAAGGGATCATGTCAAATTTGACTCCAAAGACTTTATCTAAGCGTTTTATTGATTCAAGGCAAAACTTTGTTTGTAAAAGAGAAGTTCGAGAAGCTTTTTTTGGAACTTCTACACAAACCTACATGACTTTAACTTACGAAATCTGGTTGCATGTCAAGTTCTTATACTCAATCATATACAAATGATCATGTCAAATTTGATTATAAAAACTCTAGCTTAGATTTTGTGGATTCATTGTGGAATCAAAGCAAAGCTTTGTTTGTGAATGAGAAGTTCTTGAACTGTTTTCTGAAACTTCAACACAAACCTACATGACTTTAGCTTTCGGAATTCGGTTGCATGTCTAGTGCTTATACTCAATCATATACAAGGGATCATGTCAAATTTGACTCCAAAGACTCTATAACTAAGCGTTTTATTGATGCAAAGCAAAACTTTGTGAGTGAAGGAGAAGTTTTAGAAGCTCTTTTTAGAACTTCTACACAAACCTACATGAATTTAACTTTCGGAATCCGGTTGCATGTCTAGTTCTTCTAATCAATCATATACAAGGGATCATGCCAAATTTGACTCCAAAAACTCTAACTAAGCGTTTTATTGATTCAAATCAAAGCTTTGTGGGCGAAAGAGAAGTTCTAGAAGCGTTTTTTTGGAAATTCTACACAAACCTACACTAGTTTATCTTGCGGAATGTAGTTGCATGTCTAATTCTTATACTCAATCATACATAAGGGATCATGTAAAATTTGACTACAAAGACTCTAACTAAGTGTGTTATTCATTCAAGGCAAAACATTTTTTGTAAGGGAGAAGTTCGAGAAGCTTTTTGTTGGAATTTCTACACAAACCTACACGACTTTAACTTACGAAATACGGTTACATATCAAGTTCTTATACTCAATCATATACAAATGATCATGTCAAATCTCACTCGAAAGACTCTAGCTTAGAGTTTTATGGTTTCAAAGCAAAGCTTTGTTTGTAAATGAGAAGTTCTTGAAACGTTTTCTGGAATGTCAACACAAACCTACTTGACTTTAGGTTTCGGAATCCGGTTGCATATCTAGTGCTTATACTCAATCATATACAAGGGATCATGTCAAATTTGACTCCAAAGACTCTATAACTAAGCGTTTTATTGATTCAAAGCAAAGCTTTGTGAGTGAAGGAGAAGTTTTAGAAGCTCTTTTTGGAACTTCTACACAAACCTACATGACTTTAGCTTTCGGAATCCGGTTGCATGTCTACTTCTTATACTCAATCATATACAAGGGATCATGCCAAATTTGACTCCAAAAACTCTAACTAAGCGTTTTATTGATTCAAATCAAAGCTTTGTGGGCGAAAGAGAAGTTCTAGAAGCGTTTTTTTGGAAATTCTACACAAACCTACACTAGTTTATCTTGCGGAATGTAGTTGCATGTCTAATTCTTATACTCAATCATACATAAGGGATCATGTAAAATTTGACTACAAAGACTCTAACTAAGTGTGTTATTCATTCAAGGCAAAACGTTTTTTGTAAAGGAGAAGTTCGAGAAGCTTTTTGTTGGAATTTCTACAGAAACCTACACGACTTTAACTTACGAAATACGGTTACATATCTAGTTCTTATACTCAATCATATACAAATGATCATGTCAAATCTCACTCCAAAGACTCTAGCTTAGAGTTTTATGGTTTCAAAGCAAAGCTTTGTTTGTAAATGAGAAGTTCTTGAAACGTTTTCTGGAATGTCAACACAATCCTACATGACTTTAGCTTTCGAAATTCGGCTGCATGTCTAGTGCCTAAACTCAATCATATACAAGGGATCATTTCAAATTTGACTCCAAAGACTATATAACTAAGCGTTTTATTGATTGAAAGCAAAGCTTTGTGAGTGAAGGAGAAGTTTTAGAAGCTCTTTTTGGAACTTCTACACAAACCTACATGACTTTAGCTTTTGGAATCCGGTTGCATGTCTATTTCTTATACTAAATCATATACAAGGGATCATATCACATTTGACTCCAAAGATCCTAACTAAGCGTTTTATTGATTTAAAGCTAAGCTTTGTAGGTGAAGGAGAAGTTCTTGAAGCAGTTTTTGGAACTTCTACACAAACCTACACGACTTTAGCTTTTGGAATCTGGTTGCATGTCTAGTTCTTTTACTTAATCATATACAAGGGATCATGTCAAATTTGACTCCAAAGACTCTTACTCACCGTTTTATTGATTCAAAGCAAATTTTTTTTTTGTGAAGGAGAAGCTCTTGAAGCGTTTTCTTGAGTGTCAAAACAAAAATACATGACTTTAACTTTTGGAATCCAGTTGCATGTCTAGTTCTTATACTTAATCATATACAAGGGATCATGTCAAATTTGACTCCAAAGACTCTAACTAAACGTTTTATTGGTTCAAGACAAAACTTTGTTTGTAAAGGAGAAGTTCGAGAAGTTTTTTTTTGGAAGTTCTAGACAAACCTACACGACTTTAACGGACGTGAATCGTCGGTAAAATTGAAACCGGCAGTTCGAAAGTCCGAGAAAAACTCGATCCGGACGTGAATCGACGGTAAAATCGAAACCGGGCTTGGGAATCTCCGAGAAAAATCTCATCCGGACGTGAGAGTCCGAGAAAAAACTCGATCTGGGCATGAATCGTCGGTAAAATCAAAACTTTGCCTTATAGGTGAAGGAGTAGTTCTTGAAGCATTTTTTGGAACTTCTACATAAACCTACACGACTTTAGCATTTGGAATCTGGTTGCATGTGTAGTATTTATACTCATTCATACACATGGGATCATGTAAAATTTGACTCCAAAGACTCTAGCTCAAGATTTTATTGATTCAAAGCAAAGCTTTGTGTGTGAAGGAGAAGTTCGAGAAGCTTTTTTTTGGAACTTCTACACAAACCTACACGACTTTAACTTGCGAAATCCGGTTGCATGTCTAGGTCTTATACTCAATCATATCCGGAGAAGTTCTTGAAGCGTTTTCTTGAGCGTCCATACAAAAATACATGACTTTAGCTTTCAGTATTTGGTTGCATGTCTAGTTCTTATACTCAATCATATACTAGGGATCTTGTCCAATTTGACTCCAAAGACTCTAACTAAGTGTTTTATATATTCAAAACAAAGTTTTGTGGGTGAAAGAGAAGGTCTAGAAGCATTTTTTGGAAATTCTACACAATCCTACACGAGTTTATCTTGCGGAATGTAGTTGCATGTCTAGTTCTTATACTCAATCATACACAAGGAATCATGTCAAATTTGACTCCAAAGACTTTATCTAAGCGTTTTATTGATTCAAGGCAAAACTTTGTTTGTAAAAGAGAAGTTCGAGAAGCTTTTTTTGGAACTTCTACACAAACCTACATGACTTTAACTTACGAAATCTGGTTGCATGTCAAGTTCTTATACTCAATCATATACAAATGATCATGTCAAATTTGATTATAAAAACTCTAGCTTAGATTTTGTGGATTCATTGTGGAATCAAAGCAAAGCTTTGTTTGTGAATGAGAAGTTCTTGAACTGTTTTCTGAAACTTCAACACAAACCTACATGACTTTAGCTTTCGGAATTCGGTTGCATGTCTAGTGCTTATACTCAATCATATACAAGGGATCATGTCAAATTTGACTCCAAAGACTCTATAACTAAGCGTTTTATTGATGCAAAGCAAAACTTTGTGAGTGAAGGAGAAGTTTTAGAAGCTCTTTTTAGAACTTCTACACAAACCTACATGAATTTAACTTTCGGAATCCGGTTGCATGTCTAGTTCTTCTAATCAATCATATACAAGGGATCATGCCAAATTTGACTCCAAAAACTCTAACTAAGCGTTTTATTGATTGAAATCAAAGCTTTGTGGGCGAAAGAGAAGTTCTAGAAGCGTTTTTTTGGAAATTCTACACAAACCTACACTAGTTTATCTTGCGGAATGTAGTTGCATGTCTAATTCTTATACTCAATCATACATAAGGGATCATGTAAAATTTGACTACAAAGACTCTAACTAAGTGTGTTATTCATTCAAGGCAAAACATTTTTTGTAAGCGAGAAGTTCGAGAAGCTTTTTGTTGGAATTTCTACACAAACCTACACGACTTTAACTTACGAAATACGGTTACATATCTAGTTCTTATACTCAATCATATACAAATGATCATGTCAAATCTCACTCGAAAGACTCTAGCTTAGAGTTTTATGGTTTCAAAGCAAAGCTTTGTTTGTAAATGAGAAGTTCTTGAAACGTTTTCTGGAATGTCAACACAAACCTACTTGACTTTAGGTTTCGGAATCCGGTTGCATATCTAGTGCTTATACTCAATCATATACAAGGGATCATGTCAAATTTGACTCCAAAGACTCTATAACTAAGCGTTTTATTGACTCAAAGCAAAGCTTTGTGAGTGAAGGAGAAGTTTTAGAAGCTCTTTTTGGAACTTCTACACAAACCTACATGACTTTAGCTTTCGGAATCCGGTTGCATGTCTACTTCTTATACTCAATCATATACAAGGGATCATGCCAAATTTGACTCCAAAAACTCTAACTAAGCGTTTTATTGATTCAAATCAAAGCTTTGTGGGCGAAAGAGAAGTTCTAGAAGCGTTTTTTTGGAAATTCTACACAAACCTACACTAGTTTATCTTGCGGAATGTAGTTGCATGTCTAATTCTTATACTCAATCATACATAAGGGATCATGTAAAATTTGACTACAAAGACTCTAACTAAGTGTGTTATTCATTCAAGGCAAAACGTTTTTTGTAAAGGAGAAGTTCGAGAAGCTTTTTGTTGGAATTTCTACAGAAACCTACACGACTTTAACTTACGAAATACGGTTACATATCTAGTTCTTATACTCAATCATATACAAATGATCATGTCAAATCTCACTCCAAAGACTCTAGCTTAGAGTTTTATGGTTTCAAAGCAAAGCTTTGTTTGTAAATGAGAAGTTCTTGAAACGTTTTCTGGAATGTCAACACAATCCTACATGACTTTAGCTTTCGAAATTCGGCTGCATGTCTAGTGCCTAAACTCAATCATATACAAGGGATCATTTCAAATTTGACTCCAAAGACTATATAACTAAGCGTTTTATTGATTGAAAGCAAAGCTTTGTGAGTGAAGGAGAAGTTTTAGAAGCTCTTTTTGGAACTTCTACACAAACCTACATGACTTTAGCTTTTGGAATCCGGTTGCATGTCTATTTCTTATACTAAATCATATACAAGGGATCATATCACATTTGACTCCAAAGATCCTAACTAAGCGTTTTATTGATTTAAAGCTAAGCTTTGTAGGTGAAGGAGAAGTTCTTGAAGCAGTTTTTGGAACTTCTACACAAACCTACACGACTTTAGCTTTTGGAATCTGGTTGCATGTCTAGTTCTTTTACTTAATCATATACAAGGGATCATGTCAAATTTGACTCCAAAGACTCTTACTCACCGTTTTATTGATTCAAAGCAAATTTTTTTTTTGTGAAGGAGAAGCTCTTGAAGCGTTTTCTTGAGTGTCAAAACAAAAATACATGACTTTAACTTTTGGAATCCAGTTGCATGTCTAGTTCTTATACTTAATCATATACAAGGGATCATGTCAAATTTGACTCCAAAGACTCTAACTAAACGTTTTATTGGTTCAAGACAAAACTTTGTTTGTAAAGGAGAAGTTCGAGAAGTTTTTTTTTGGAAGTTCTAGACAAACCTACACGACTTTAACGGACGTGAATCGTCGGTAAAATTGAAACCGGCAGTTCGAAAGTCCGAGAAAAACTCGATCCGGACGTGAATCGACGGTAAAATCGAAACCGGGCTTGGGAATCTCCGAGAAAAATCTCATCCGGACGTGAGAGTCCGAGAAAAAACTCGATCTGGGCATGAATCGTCGGTAAAATCAAAACTTTGCCTTATAGGTGAAGGAGTAGTTCTTGAAGCATTTTTTGGAACTTCTACATAAACCTACACGACTTTAGCATTTGGAATCTGGTTGCATGTGTAGTATTTATACTCATTCATACACATGGGATCATGTAAAATTTGACTCCAAAGACTCTAGCTCAAGATTTTATTGATTCAAAGCAAAGCTTTGTGTGTGAAGGAGAAGTTCGAGAAGCTTTTTTTTGGAACTTCTACACAAACCTACACGACTTTAACTTGCGAAATCCGGTTGCATGTCTAGGTCTTATACTCAATCATATCGGAGAAGTTCTTGAAGCGTTTTCTTGAGCGTCCATACAAAAATACATGACTTTAGCTTTCAGTATTTGGTTGCATGTCTAGTTCTTATACTCAATCATATACTAGGGATCTTGTCCAATTTGACTCCAAAGACTCTAACTAAGTGTTTTATATATTCAAAACAAAGTTTTGTGGGTGAAAGAGAAGGTCTAGAAGCATTTTTTGGAAATTCTACACAATCCTACACGAGTTTATCTTGCGGAATGTAGTTGCATGTCTAGTTCTTATACTCAATCATACACAAGGAATCATGTCAAATTTGACTCAAAGACTTTATCTAAGCGTTTTATTGATTCAAGGCAAAACTTTGTTTGTAAAAGAGAAGTTCGAGAAGCTTTTTTTGGAACTTCTACACAAACCTACATGACTTTAACTTACGAAATCTGGTTGCATGTCAAGTTCTTATACTCAATCATATACAAATGATCATGTCAAATTTGATTATAAAAACTCTAGCTTAGATTTTGTGGATTCATTGTGGAATCAAAGCAAAGCTTTGTTTGTGAATGAGAAGTTCTTGAACTGTTTTCTGAAACTTCAACACAAACCTACATGACTTTAGCTTTCGGAATTCGGTTGCATGTCTAGTGCTTATACTCAATCATATACAAGGGATCATGTCAAATTTGACTCCAAAGACTCTATAACTAAGCGTTTTATTGATGCAAAGCAAAACTTTGTGAGTGAAGGAGAAGTTTTAGAAGCTCTTTTTAGAACTTCTACACAAACCTACATGAATTTAACTTTCGGAATCCGGTTGCATGTCTAGTTCTTCTAATCAATCATATACAAGGGATCATGCCAAATTTGACTCCAAAAACTCTAACTAAGCGTTTTATTGATTGAAATCAAAGCTTTGTGGGCGAAAGAGAAGTTCTAGAAGCGTTTTTTTGGAAATTCTACACAAACCTACACTAGTTTATCTTGCGGAATGTAGTTGCATGTCTAATTCTTATACTCAATCATACATAAGGGATCATGTAAAATTTGACTACAAAGACTCTAACTAAGTGTGTTATTCATTCAAGGCAAAACATTTTTTGTAAGCGAGAAGTTCGAGAAGCTTTTTGTTGGAATTTCTACACAAACCTACACGACTTTAACTTACGAAATACGGTTACATATCTAGTTCTTATACTCAATCATATACAAATGATCATGTCAAATCTCACTCGAAAGACTCTAGCTTAGAGTTTTATGGTTTCAAAGCAAAGCTTTGTTTGTAAATGAGAAGTTCTTGAAACGTTTTCTGGAATGTCAACACAAACCTACTTGACTTTAGGTTTCGGAATCCGGTTGCATATCTAGTGCTTATACTCAATCATATACAAGGGATCATGTCAAATTTGACTCCAAAGACTCTATAACTAAGCGTTTTATTGACTCAAAGCAAAGCTTTGTGAGTGAAGGAGAAGTTTTAGAAGCTCTTTTTGGAACTTCTACACAAACCTACATGACTTTAGCTTTCGGAATCCGGTTGCATGTCTACTTCTTATACTCAATCATATACAAGGGATCATGCCAAATTTGACTCCAAAAACTCTAACTAAGCGTTTTATTGATTCAAATCAAAGCTTTGTGGGCGAAAGAGAAGTTCTAGAAGCGTTTTTTTGGAAATTCTACACAAACCTACACTAGTTTATCTTGCGGAATGTAGTTGCATGTCTAATTCTTATACTCAATCATACATAAGGGATCATGTAAAATTTGACTACAAAGACTCTAACTAAGTGTGTTATTCATTCAAGGCAAAACGTTTTTTGTAAAGGAGAAGTTCGAGAAGCTTTTTGTTGGAATTTCTACAGAAACCTACACGACTTTAACTTACGAAATACGGTTACATATCTAGTTCTTATACTCAATCATATACAAATGATCATGTCAAATCTCACTCCAAAGACTCTAGCTTAGAGTTTTATGGTTTCAAAGCAAAGCTTTGTTTGTAAATGAGAAGTTCTTGAAACGTTTTCTGGAATGTCAACACAATCCTACATGACTTTAGCTTTCGAAATTCGGCTGCATGTCTAGTGCCTAAACTCAATCATATACAAGGGATCATTTCAAATTTGACTCCAAAGACTATATAACTAAGCGTTTTATTGATTCAAAGCAAAGCTTTGTGAGTGAAGGAGAAGTTTTAGAAGCTCTTTTTGGAACTTCTACACAAACCTACATGACTTTAGCTTTTGGAATCCGGTTGCATGTCTATTTCTTATACTAAATCATATACAAGGGATCATATCACATTTGACTCCAAAGATCCTAACTAAGCGTTTTATTGATTTAAAGCTAAGCTTTGTAGGTGAAGGAGAAGTTCTTGAAGCAGTTTTTGGAACTTCTACACAAACCTACACGACTTTAGCTTTTGGAATCTGGTTGCATGTGTAGTTCTTTTACTTAATCATATACAAGGGATCATGTCAAATTTGACTCCAAAGATTCTTACTCACCGTTTTATTGATTCAAAGCAAATTTTTTTTTTGTGAAGGAGAAGCTCTTGAAGCGTTTTCTTGAGTGTCAAAACAAAAATACATGACTTTAACTTTTGGAATCCAGTTGCATTTCTAGTTCTTATACTTAATCATATACAAGGGATCATGTCAAATTTGACTCCAAAGACTCTAACTAAACGTTTTATTGGTTCAAGACAAAACTTTGTTTGTAAAGGAGAAGTTCGAGAAGTTTTTTTTTGGAAGTTCTAGACAAACCTACACGACTTTAACGGACGTGAATCGTCGGTAAAATTGAAACCGGCAGTTCGAAAGTCCGAGAAAAACTCGATCCGGACGTGAATCGACGGTAAAATCGAAACCGGGCTTGGGAATCTCCGAGAAAAATCTCATCCGGACGTGAGAGTCCGAGAAAAAACTCGATCTGGGCATGAATCGTCGGTAAAATCAAAACTTTGCCTTCTAGGTGAAGGAGTAGTTCTTGAAGCATTTTTTGGAACTTCTACATAAACCTACACGACTTTAGCATTTGGAATCTGGTTGCATGTGTAGTATTTATACTCATTCATACACATGGGATCATGTAAAATTTGACTCCAAAGACTCTAGCTCAAGATTTTATTGATTCAAAGCAAAGCTTTGTGTGTGAAGGAGAAGTTCGAGAAGCTTTTTTTTTGGAACTTCTACACAAACCTACACGACTTTAACTTGCGAAATCCGGTTGCATGTCTAGGTCTTATACTCAATCATATACAAATGATCATGTCAAATTTGATTATAAAAACTCTAGCTTAGATTTTGTGGATTCATTGTGGAATCAAAGCAAAGCTTTGTTTGTGAATGAGAAGTTCTTGAACTGTTTTCTGAAACTTCAACACAAACCTACATGACTTTAGCTTTCGGAATTCGGTTGCATGTCTAATGCTTATACTCAATCATATACAAGGATCATGTCAAATTTGACTCCAAAGACTCTATAACTAAGCGTTTTATTGATGCAAAGCAAAACTTTGTGAGTGAAGGAGAAGTTTTAGAAGCTCTTTTTAGAACTTCGACACAAACCTACATGAATTTAACTTTCGGAATCCGGTTGCATGTCTAGTTCTTCTAATCAATCATATACAAGGGATCATGCCAAATTTGACTCCAAAAACTCTAACTAAGCGTTTTATTGATTCAAATCAAAGCTTTGTGGGCGAAAGAGAAGTTCTAGAAGCGTTTTTTTGGAAATTCTACACAAACCTACACTAGTTTATCTTGCGGAATGTAGTTGCATGTCTAATTCTTATACTCAATCATACATAAGGGATCATGTAAAATTTGACTACAAAGACTCTAACTAAGTGTGTTATTCATTCAAGGCAAAACATTTTTTTGTAAGCGAGAAGTTCGAGAAGCTTTTTGTTGGAATTTCTACACAAACCTACACGACTTTAACTTACGAAATACGGTTACATATCTAGTTCTTATACTCAATCATATACAAATGATCATGTCAAATCTCACTCGAAAGACTCTAGCTTAGAGTTTTATGGTTTCAAAGCAAAGCTTTGTTTGTAAATGAGAAGTTCTTGAAACGTTTTCTGGAATGTCAACACAAACCTACTTGACTTTAGGTTTCGGAATCCGGTTGCATATCTAGTGCTTATACTCAATCATATACAAGGGATCATGTCAAATTTGACTCCAAAGACTCTATAACTAAGCGTTTTATTGATTCAAAGCAAAGCTTTGTGAGTGAAGGAGAAGTTTTAGAAGCTCTTTTTGGAACTTCTACACAAACCTACATGACTTTAGCTTTCGGAATCCGGTTGCATGTCTACTTCTTATACTCAATCATATACAAGGGATCATGCCAAATTTGACTCCAAAAACTCTAACTAAGCGTTTTATTGATTCAAATCAAAGCTTTGTGGGCGAAAGAGAAGTTCTAGAAGCGTTTTTTTTGGAAATTCTACACAAACCTACACTAGTTTATCTTGCGGAATGTAGTTGGCATGTCTAATTCTTATACTCAATCATACATAAGGGATCATGTAAAAATTTGACTACAAAGACTCTAACTAAGTGTGTTATTCATTCAAGGCAAAACGTTTTTTGTAAAGGAGAAGTTCGAGAAGCTTTTGTT
>OVBN01000043.1:0-20283 GCA_900406565.1 Turritis glabra
GATGTTGTCATACTTGACTCCAAATATTCTAATAAGCGTTTTATTGATTCGAACAAAGCTTTTTGGGTGGGGGAGAACTTCCAGAACCGTTATTTAGAACTTCTAAATAATCCAGAACAATTTTCGCTTTCAAAATTTGGTTGCATGTCTAGTTCTTACACGCAATTATATATAAGGGATAATGTCACATTTGACTCCAAATACTATACCTAAGCGTTTTATTGATTCTAACAAAGCTTTGTGTAGGGGAGAATTTTTAGAACCGATTTTTGTGAACTTCTACACAGACCATAACGACTTTAACTTTTAGAATTCAATTGCATTTCTAGTTCTTATACTCAATCATATACAAGGAATCTTGTCATATCTGACTTTAGATACTCTAAGTAAGCGTTTTCTTTATTCGAAGCATAGCTTTGTGGGTAGGGGAGAAGTTCTAGAACTGATTTTTTCGAACTACTACACAAACCATTATGACCTTAGCTTTCAGAATTCGGTTGCATGTCTACTTCTTAAACGCAATCATATACATGGGATGTTGTCATACTTGACTCCAAATATTCTAATAAGCGTTTTATTGATTCGAACAAAGCTTTTTGGGTGGGGGAGAACTTCCAGAACCGTTATTTAGAACTTCTAAATAATCCAGAACAATTTTAGCTTTCAAATTTGGTTGCATGTCTAGTTCTTACACGCAATTATATATAAGGGATAATGTCACATTTGACTCCAAATATATATACCTAAGCGTTTTATTGATTCTAACAAAGCTTTGTGGGTAGGGGAGAATTTTAGAACCGATTTTTGTGAACTTCTACACAGACCATAACGACTTTAACTTTTAGAATTCAATTGCATTTCTAGTTCTTATACTCAATCATATACAAGGAATCTTGTCATATCTGACTTTAGATACTCTAAGTAAGCGTTTTCTTTATTCGAAGCAAAGCTTTGTGGGTAGGGGAGAAGTTCTAGAACTGATTTTTTCGAACTACTACACAAACCATTATGACCTTAGCTTTCAGAATTCGGTTGCATGTCTACTTCTTAAACGCAATCATATACATGGGATGTTGTCATACTTGACTCCAAATATTCTAAAATGCGTTTTATTGATTCGAACAAAGCTTTTTGGGTGGGGGAGAACTTCTAGAACCGTTATTTAGAATTCTATATAATCCAAAACAATTTTAGCTTTCAAAAATTTGGTTGCATGTCTAGTTCTTACACTCAATTATATATAAGGGATAATGTCACATTTGACTCCAAATACTATACCTAAGCGTTTTATTAATTCGAAGCAAAGCTTTGTGGGTGGAGGGCGGGAGAAGTTTTAGAACCGATTTTTGATACTTCTACAGAAACAAGAACAACTTTAGCTTTTAAAATTCGGTTTAATGTCTAGTTCTTATACTCAATCATATAAAAGGGATCTTGTCACATTTGACCTCAAATACTCTAACTTAGCGTTTTATTGATTCTAACAAAGCTTTGTGGGTGGTGGAAAAGTTCTAAAACCGTTATTTTGGAACTTCTACACAAACAGAATGACTTTAGTTTTCTGAATTCGGTTGCATGTCCAGTCCTTATACTCAATCATATAAAAGGGATCTTGTCACATTTGATTCCAAATACTCTAACTTAGCGTTTTATTGATGCTAACAAAGCCTTGTCGTTGGGGGAGAAGGGCTAGAACCGATTTTTTGTGAACTTCTAAACAAACCATAACGAGTTTAGGTATCAGAATTTGGTTGCATGTCTAGTACTTATACGCAATCATATAGAAGGGATCTTGTCACATTTGACTCTAAATATTTTAACTTAGCGTTTTTACTGATTCTAACAAAGCTTTATGTGTGGGGGAGAATTTCCAGAACCGATTTTTGTGAACTTCTACGTAGACCATAATGACTTTAACATTTAGAATTCGATTGCATTTCTAGTTCTTATACTCAATCATATACAAGGGATTCTTGTCATATCTGACTTTAAATACTCTAAGTAAGTGTTTTCTTTATTCGAAGCAAAGTTTTGTGGGTAGGGGAGAAGTTCTAGAACTGATTTTTTTCGAACTTCTACACAAACCGTAATGACTTTAGCTTTCAGAATTCGGTTGCATGTCTACTTCTTATACGCAATCATATACATGGGATGTTGTCATACTTGACTCCAAATATTCTAATAAGCGTTTTATTGATTCGAACAAAGCTTTTTGGGTGGGGGAGAACTTCCAGAACCGTTATTTAGAACTTCTAAATAATCCAGAACAATTTTAGCTTTCAAAATTTGGTTGCATGTCTAGTTCTTACACGCAATTATATATAAGGGATAATGTCACATTTGACTCCAAATACTATACCTAAGCGTTTTATTGATTCTAACAAAGCTTTGTGGGTAGGGGAGAATTTTTAGACGATTTTTTGACTTCTACACAGACATAACGACTTTAATTTTTAGAATTCTTGCATTTTAGTTCTTATACTCAATCATAACAAGAATCTTGTCATATCTGACTGAAATTTCTAATAAGCATTTTTGATTCGACAAGCTTTTTGGGTGGGGGAGAACTTCCAGAACCGTTATTAGAACTTCTAAAATCAGAACAATTTTAGCTTTCAAATTTGGTTGCATGTCTAGTTCTTACACGCAATTATATATAAGGATAATGTCACATTTGACTCCAAATACTATACTAAGCGTTTTATTGATTCTAACAAAGCTTTTGGTAGGGAGAATTTTTAGAACCGATTTTTGTGAACTTCTACACAGACCATAACGACTTTAACTTTTAGAATTCAATTGCATTTCTAGTTCTTATACTCAATCATATACAAGGAATCTTGTCATATCTGACTTTAGATACTCTAAGTAAGCGTTTTCTTTATTCGAAGCAAAGCTTTGTGGGTAGGGGAGAAGTTCTAGAACTGATTTTTTCGAACTACTACACAAACCATTATGACCTTAGCTTTCAGAATTCGGTTGCATGTCTACTTCTTAAACGCAATCATATACATGGGATGTTGTCATACTTGACTCCAAATATTCTAAAATGCGTTTTATTGATTCGAACAAAGCTTTTTGGGTGGGGGAGAACTTCTAGAACCGTTATTTAGAACTTCTATATAATCCAAAACAATTTTAGCTTTCAAAATTTGGTTGCATGTCTAGTTCTTACACTCAATTATATATAAGGGATAATGTCACATTTGACTCCAAATACTATACCTAAGCGTTTTATTAATTCGAAGCAAGCTTTGTGGGTGGAGGGCGGGAGAAGTTTTAGAACCGATTTTTGATACTTCTACAGAAACAAGAACAACTTTAGCTTTTAAAATTCGGTTTAATGTCTAGTTCTTATACTCAATCATATAAAAGGGATCTTGTCACATTTGACCTCAAATACTCTAACTTAGCGTTTTATTGATTTTAACAAAGCTTTGTGGGTGGTGGAAAAGTTCTAAAACCGTTATTTGGAACTTCTACACAAACCAGAATGACTTTAGTTTTCTGAATTCGGTTGCATGTCCAGTCCTTATACTCAATCATATAAAAGGGATCTTGTCACATTTGATTCCAAATACTCTAACTTAGCGTTTTATTGATGCTAACAAAGCCTTGTCGTTGGGGGAGAAGGGCTAGAACCGATTTTTTGTGAACTTCTAAACAAACCATAACGAGTTTAGGTATCAGAATTTGGTTGCATGTCTAGTACTTATACGCAATCATATAGAAGGGATCTTGTCACATTTGACTCTAAATATTTTAACTTAGCGTTTTACTGATTCTAACAAAGCTTTATGTGTGGGGGAGAATTTCCAGAACCGATTTTTGTGAACTTCTACGTAGACCATAATGACTTTAACATTTAGAATTCGATTGCATTTCTAGTTCTTATACTCAATCATATACAAGGGATTTTGTCATATCTGACTTTAAATACTCTAAGTAAGCGTTTTATTTATTCGAAGCAAAGCTTTGTGGGTAGGGGAGTAGTTCTAGAACTGATTTTTATCGAACTACTACACAAACCGTAATGACTTTAGCTTTCAGAATTCGGTTGCATGTCTACTTCTTATGCGCAATCATATACATGGGATGTTGTCATACTTGACTCCAAATATTCTAATAAGCGTTTTATTGATTCGAACAAAGCTTTTTGGGTGGGGGAGAACTTCCAGAACCGTTATTTAGAACTTCTAAATAATCCAGAACAATTTTAGCTTTCAAAATTTGGTTGCATGTCTAGTTCTTACACGCAATTATATATAAGGGATAATGTCACATTTGACTCCAAATACTATACCTAAGCGTTTTATTGATTCTAACAAAGCTTTGTGGGTAGGGGAGAATTTTTAGAACCGATTTTTGTGAACTTCTACACAGACCATAACGACTTTAACTTTTAGAATTCAATTGCATTTCTAGTTCTTATACTCAATCATACACAAGGAATCTTGTCATATCTGACTTTAGATACTCTAAGTAAGCGTTTTCTTTATTCGAAGCATAGCTTTGTGGGTAGGGGAGAAGTTCTAGAACTGATTTTTTCGAACTACTACACAAACCATTATGACCTTAGCTTTCAGAATTCGGTTGCATGTCTACTTCTTAAACGCAATCATATACATGGGATGTTGTCATACTTGACTCCAAATATTCTAATAAGCGTTTTATTGATTCGAACAAAGCTTTTTGGGTGGGGGAGAACTTCCAGAACCGTTATTTAGAACTTCTAAAAAACCAGAACGAGTTTAGGTTTCAAAATTTGGTTGCATGTCTAGTACTTATACGCAATTATATAGAAGGGATCTTGTCACATTTGACTCAAATATTTTACTAAGCGTTTTACTGATTCTAACAAAGCTTTATGTGTGGGGAGAATTTCCAGAACCGATTTTTGTGAACTTCTACACAGACCATAACGACTTTAACATTTAGAATTCGATTGCATTTCTAGTTCTTATACTCAATCATATACAAGGGATCTTGTCATATCTGACTTTAAATACTCTAAGTAAGCGTTTTCTTTATTCGAAGCAAAGTTTTGTGGGTAGGGGAGAAGTTCTAGAACTGATTTTTTTCGAACTTCTACACAAACCGTAATGACTTTAGCTTTCAGAATTCGGTTGCATGTCTACTTCTTATACGCAATCATATACATGGGATGTTGTCATACTTGACTCCAAATATTCTAATAAGCGTTTTATTGATTCGAACAAAGCTTTGTGGGTGGGGGAGAACTTCCAGAACCGTTATTTAGAACTTCTAAATAATCCAGAACAATTTTAGCTTTCAAAATTTGGTTGCATGTCTAGTTCTTACACGCAATTATATATAAGGGATAATGTCACATTTGACTCCAAATACTATACCTAAGCGTTTTATTGATTCTAACAAAGCTTTGTGGGTAGGGGAGAATTTTTAGAACCGATTTTTGTGAACTTCTACACAGACCATAACGACTTTAACTTTTAGAATTCAATTGCATTTCTAGTTCTTATACTCAATCATACACAAGGAATCTTGTCATATCTGACTTTAGATACTCTAAGTAAGCGTTTTCTTTATTCGAAGCAATAGCTTTGTGGGTAGGGGAGAAGTTCTAGAACTGATTTTTTCGAACTACTACACAAACCATTATGACCTTAGCTTTCAGAATTCGGTTGCATGTCTACTTCTTAAACGCAATCATATACATGGGATGTTGTCATACTTGACTCCAAATATTCTAATAAGCGTTTTATTGATTCGAACAAAGCTTTTTGGGTGGGGGAGAACTTCCAGAACCGTTATTTAGAACTTCTAAACAAACCATAACGAGTTTAGGTATCAGAATTTGGTTGCATGTCTAGTACTTATACGCAATCATATAGAAGGGATCTTGTCACATTTGACTCTAAATATTTTAACTTAGCGTTTTACTGATTCTAACAAAGCTTTATGTGTGGGGGAGAATTTCCAGAACCGATTTTTGTGAACTTCTACGTAGACCATAATGACTTTAACATTTATAATTCGATTGCATTTCTAGTTCTTATACTCAATCATATACAAGGGATCTTGTCATATCTGACTTTAAATACTCTAAGTAAGTGTTTTCTTTATTCGAAGCAAAGTTTTGTGGGTAGGGGAGAAGTTCTAGAACTGATTTTTTTCGAACTTCTACACAAACCGTAATGACTTTAGCTTTCAGAATTCGGTTGCATGTCTACTTCTTATACGCAATCATATACATGGGATGTTGTCATACTTGACTCCAAATATTCTAATAAGCGTTTTATTGATTCGAACAAAGCTTTGTGGGTGGGGGAGAACTTCCAGAACCGTTATTTAGAACTTCTAAATAATCCAGAACAATTTTAGCTTTCAAAATTTGGTTGCATGTCTAGTTCTTACACGCAATTATATATAAGGGATATTGTCACATTTGACTCCAAATACTATACCTAAGCGTTTTATTGATTCTAACAAAGCTTTGTGGGTAGGGGAGAATTTTAGAACCGATTTTTGTGAACTTCTACACAGACCATAACGACTTTAACTTTTAGAATTCAATTGCATTTCTAGTTCTTATACTCAATCATACACAAGGAATCTTGTCATATCTGACTTTAGATACTCTAAGTAAGCGTTTTCTTTATTCGAAGCATAGCTTTGTGGGTAGGGGAGAAGTTCTAGAACTGATTTTTTCGAACTACTACACAAACCATTATGACCTTAGCTTTCAGAATTCGGTTGCATGTCTACTTCTTAAACGCAATCATATACATGGGATGTTGTCATACTTGACTCCAAATATTCTAATAAGCGTTTTATTGATTCGAACAAAGCTTTTTGGGTGGGGGAGAACTTCCAGAACCGTTATTTAGAACTTCTAAACAAACCATAACATTTTAGGTATCAGAATTTGGTTGCATGTCTAGTACTTATACGCAATCATATAGAAGGGATTTGTCACATTTGACTCTAAATATTTTAACTTAGCGTTTTACTGATTCTAACAAAGCTTTGTGTGGGGGAGAATTTTCAGAACCGATTTTTGTGAACTTCTACGTAGACCATAATGACTTTAACATTTATAATTCGATTGCATTTCTAGTTCTTATACTCAATCATATACAAGGGATCTTGTCATATCTGACTTTAAATACTCTAAGTAAGTGTTTTCTTTATTCGAAGCAAAGTTTTGTGGGTAGGGGAGAAGTTCTAGAACTGATTTTTTTCGAACTTCTACACAAACCGTAATGACTTTAGCTTTCAGAATTCGGTTGCATGTCTACTTCTTATACGCAATCATATACATGGGATGTTGTCATACTTGACTCCAAATATTCTAATAAGCGTTTTATTGATTCGAACAAAGCTTTGTTGGTGGGGGAGAACTTCCAGAACCGTTATTTAGAACTTCTAAATAATCCAGAACAATTTTAGCTTTCAAAATTTGGTTGCATGTCTAGTTCTTACACGCAATTATATATAAGGGATAATGTCACATTTGACTCCAAATACTATACCTAAGCGTTTTATTGATTCTAACAAAGCTTTGTGGGTAGGGGAGAATTTTTAGAACCGACTTTTTGAACTTCTACACAGACCATAACGACTTTAACTTTTAGAATTCAATTGCATTTCTAGTTCTTATACTCAATCATACACAAGGAATCTTGTCATATCTGACTTTAGATACTCTAAGTAAGCGTTTTCTTTATTCGAAGCATAGCTTTGTGGGTAGGGGAGAAGTTCTAGAACTGATTTTTTCGAACTACTACACAAACCATTATGACCTTAGCTTTCAGAATTCGGTTGCATGTCTATTCTTAAACGCAATCATATACATGGGATGTTGTCATACTTGACTCCAAATATTCTAATAAGCGTTTTATTGATTCGAACAAAGCTTTTTGGGTGGGGGAGAACTTCCAGAACCGTTATTTAGAACTTCTAAACAAACCATAACGAGTTTAGGTATCAGAATTTGGTTGCATGTCTAGTACTTATACGCAATCATATAGAAGGGATCTTGTCACATTTGACTCTAAATATTTTAACTTAGCGTTTTACTGATTCTAACAAAGCTTTATGTGTGGGGGAGAATTTCCAGAACCGATTTTTGTGAACTTCTACGTAGACCATAATGACTTTAACATTTATAATTCGATTGCATTTCTAGTTCTTATACTCAATCATATACAAGAGATCTTGTCATATCTGACTTTAAATACTCTAAGTAAGTGTTTTCTTTATTCGAAGCAAAGTTTTGTGGGTAGGGGAGAAGTTCTAGAACTGATTTTTTTCGAACTTCTACACAAACCGTAATGACTTTAGCTTTCAGAATTCGGTTGCATGTCTACTTCTTATACGCAATCATATACATGGGATGTTGTCATACTTGACTCCAAATATTCTAATAAGCGTTTTATTGATTCGAACAAAGCTTTTTGGGTGGGGAAGAACTTCCAGAACCGTTATTTAGAACTTCTAAATAATCCAGAACAATTTTAGCTTTCAAAATTTGGTTGCATGTCTAGTTCTTACACGCAATTATATATAAGGGATAATGTCACATTTGACTCCAAATACTATACCTAAGCGTTTTATTGATTCTAACAAAGCTTTGTGGGTAGGGGAGAATTTTTAGAATCGATTTTTGTGAACTTCTACACAGATCATAACGACTTTAACTTTTAGAATTCAATTGCATTTCTGGTTCTTATACTCAATCATATACAAGGAATCTTGTCATATCTGACTTTAGATACTCTAAGTAAGCATTTTCTTTATTCGACGCAAAGCTTTGTGGGTAGGGGAAAAGTTCTAGAACTGATTTTTTCGAACTACTACACAAACCATTATGACCTTAGCTTTCAAAATTCGGTTGCATGTCTACTTCTTAAACGCAATCATATACATGGGATGTTGTCATACTTGACTCCAAATATTCTAATAAGCGTTTTATTGATTCGAACAAAGCTTTTTGGGTGGGGGAGAACTTCCAGAACCGTTATTTAGAACTTCTAAACAATCCAGAACAATTTTAGCTTTCAAAATTTGGTTGCATGTCTAGTTCTTACACGCAATTATATATAAGGGATAATGTCACATTTGACTCCAAATACTATACCTAAGCGTTTTATTGATTCTAACAAAGCTTTGTGGGTAGGGGAGAATTTTTAGAACCGATTTTTGTGAACTTCTATACAGACCATAACGACTTTAACTTTTAGAATTCAATTGCATTTCTAGTTCCTATACTCAATCATATACAAGGAATCTTGTCATATCTGACTTTAGATACTCTAAGTAAGCGTTTTCTTTATTCGAAGCAAAGCTTTGTGGGTAGGGGAGAAGTTCTAGAACTGATTTTTTCGAACTACTACACAAACCATTATGACCTTAGCTTTCAGAATTCGGTTGCATGTCTACTTCTTAAACGCAATCATATACATGGGATGTTGTCATACTTGACTCCAAATATTCTAAAATGCGTTTTATTGATTCGAACAAAGCTTTTTGGGTGGGGGAGAACTTCTAGAACCGTTATTTAGAACTTCTATATAATCCAAAACAATTTTAGCTTTCAAAATTTGGTTGCATGTCTAGTTCTTACACTCAATTATATATAAGGGATAATGTCACATTTGACTCCAAATACTATACCTAAGCGTTTTATTAATTCGAAGCAAAGCTTTGTGGGTGGAGGGCGGGAGAAGTTTTAGAACCGATTTTTGATACTTCTACAGAAACAAGAACAACTTTAGCTTTAAAAATTCGGTCGCATTTCTAGTTCTTATACTCAATCATATAAAAGGGATCTTGTCACATTTGAACTCAAATACTCTAACTTAGCGTTTTATTTATTATAACAAATGTTTGTAGGTGGGGGAGAAGTTCTATAACCGTTATTTGGAACTTCTACACAAACCAGAATGACTTTAGTTTTCTGAATTCGGTTGCATGTCTAGTCCTTATACTCAATCATATAAAGGGGATCTTATCACATTTGACTCCAAATACTCTAACTTAGCGTTTTATTGATGCTAACAGAGCTTTGTGGGTGGGGGAGAAGGGCTAGAACCGATTTTTGTGAACTTCTTAACAAACCATAACGACTTTAGCAATCAGAATTCGGTTGCATGTCTAGTACTTATACGCAATCATATAGAAGGGATCGTGTGACATTTGACTCTAAATATTCTAACTTAGCGTTTTTACTGATTCTAACAAAGCTTTGTGTGTGGGGGAGAATTTCCAGAACCGATTTTTGTGAACTTCTACACAAACCATAACGACTTTAACTTTTCGAATTCAATTGCATTTCTAGTTCTTATACTCAATCATATACAAGGGATTTTGTCATATCTGACTTTAAATACTCTAAGTAAGCGTTTTATTTATTCGAAGCAAAGTTTTGTGGGTAGGGGAGAAGTTCTAGAACTGATTTTTTCGAACTTCTATATAATCCAAAACTTTAGCTTCAAAATTGTTGCATGTCTACTTCTTTCATATATATGGGATTGTCAATTGACCCAATACTAATAAGCGTTTTATTATTGAACAAGCTTTTGGGTGGGGGAATTCAGACCGTTTTTGAACTTCTAAAAACAAAACAATTTTAGCTTTTAAAATTTGGTTTATGTCTAGTTCTTACACTCAATTATATATAAGGGATAATGTCACATTTGACTCCAAATACTTACTTAAGCGTTTTATTGATTCTAACAAAGCTTTGTGGGTGGGGAAAGTTTTTAAAACCGTTTTTTGAACTTCTACACAACCAGAACGACTTTAGCTTTTGAATTCGGTTGCATGTCTAGTTCCTTATACTCAATCATATAAAAGGGATCTTGTCACATTTGATTCCAAATACTCTAACTTAGCGTTTTATTGATGCTAACAAAGCTTTGTCGTTAGGGGAGAAGGCTAGAACCTATTTTTATGAACTTCTAACAAACCATAACGACTTTAGGTATCAGAATTTGGTTGCATGTCTAGTACTTATACGCAATCATATAGAAGGGATCTTGTCACATTTGACTCTAAATATTTAACTTAGCGTTTTACTGATGTCTAACAAAGCTTTATGTGTGGGGGAGAAATTTCCAGAAACACGATTTTTTGTGAAACTTCTACGCAGACCATAATGACTTTAACATTTAGAATTCGATTGTATTTCTAGTTCTTATACTCAATCATATACAAGGGATCTTGTCATATCTGACTTTAAATACTCTAAGTAAGCGTTTTCTTTATTCGAAGCAAAGTTTTGTGGGTAGGGGAGAAGTTCTAGAACTGATTTTTTTCGAACTTCTACACAAACCGTAATGACTTTAGCTTTCAAAATTCGGTTGCATGTCTACTTCTTATACGCAATCATATACATGGGACATACTTGACTCCAAATATTCTAATAAGCGTTTTACTGATTCGAACAAAGCTTTTTTGGGTGGGGGAGAACTTCCAGAACCATTATTTAGAACTTCTAAATAATCCAGAACAATTTTTGCTTTCAAAATTTGGTTGCATGTCTAGTTCTTACACGTAATTATATATAAGGAATAATGTCACATTTGACTCCAGATACTATACCTAAGCGTTTTATTGATTCTAAGAAAGCTTTGTGGGTAGGGGAGAATTTTTAGAACCGATTTTTGTGAACTTCTTAACAAACCATAACGACTTTAGGTATCAGAATTTGGATGCATGTCTAGTACTTATACGCAATCATATAGAAGGGATCGTGTCACATTTGACTCTAAATATTCTAACTTAGCGTTTTTACTGATTCTAACAAAGCTTTGTGTGTGGGGGAGAATTTCCAGAACCGATTTTTGTGTACTTCTACACAGACCATGAGGACTTTAACTTTTAGAATTCAATTGCATTTCTAGTTCTTATACTCAATCATATACAAGGAATCTTGTCATATCTGACTTTAAATACTCTAAGTAAGCGTTTTCTTTATTCGAAGCAAAGCTTTGTGGGTAGGGGAGAAGTTCTGGAACTGATTTTTTTGAACTACTACACAAACCATTATGACCTTAGCTTTCAGAATTCGGTTGCATGTCTACTTCTTAAACGCAATCAAATACATGGGATGTTGTCATACTTGACTCCAAATATTCTAAAAAGCGTTTTATTGATTCGAACAAAGCTTTTTGGGTGGGGGAGAACTTCTAGAACCGTTATTTAGAACTTCTATATAATCCAAAACAATTTTAGCTTTCAAAATTTGGTTGCATGTCTAGTTCTTACACTCAATTATATATAAGGGATAATGTCACATTTGACTCCAAATACTATACCTAAGCGTTTTATTAATTCGAAGCAAAGCTTTGTGGGTGGAGGGCGGGAGAAGTTTTAGAACCGATTTTTGATACTTCTACAGAAACAAGAACAACTTTAGCTTTTAAAATTCGGTTTAATGTCTAGTTCTTATACTCAATCATATAAAAGGGATCTTGTCACATTTGACCTCAAATACTCTAACTTAGCGTTTTATTGATTCTAACAAAGTTTTGTGGGTGGTGGAAAAGTTCTAAAACCGTTATTTGGAACTTCTACACAACCAGAATGACTTTAGTTTTCTGAATTCGGTTGCATGTCTAGTCCTTATACTCAATCATATAAAAGGGATCTTGTCACATTTGATTCCAAATACTCTAACTTAGCGTTTTATTGATGCTAACAAAGCCTTGTCGTTGGGGGAGAAGGGCTAGAACCTATTTTTGTGAACTTCTAAACAAACCATAACGACTTTAGGTATCAGAATTTGGTTGCATGTCTAGTACTTATACGCAATCATATAGAAGGGATCTTGTCACATTTGACTCTAAATATTTTAACTTAGCGTTTTACTGATTCTAACAAAGCTTTATGTGTGGGGGAGAATTTCCAGAACCGATTTTTGTGAACTTCTACGCAGACCATAATGACTTTAACATTTAGAATTCGATTGTATTTCTAGTTCTTATACTCAATCATATACAAGGGATCTTGTCATATCTGACTTTAAATACTCTAAGTAAGCGTTTTCTTTATTCGAAGCAAAGTTTTGTGGGTAGGGGAGAAGTTCTAAAACTGATTTTTTTCGAACTTCTACACAAACCGTAATGATTTTAGCTTTCAGAATTCGGTGGCATGTCTACTTCTTATACGCAATCATATACATGGGATGTTGTCATACTTGACTCCAAATATTCTAATAAGCGTTTTACTGATTCGAACAAAGCTTTTTGGGTGGGGAGAACTTCCAGAACCGTTATTTAGAACTTCTAAATAATCCAGAACAATTTTACCTTTCAAAATTTGGTTGCATGTCTAGTTCTTACACGCAATTATATATAAGGGATAATGTCACATTTGACTCCAAATACTATACCTAAGCGTTTTATTGATTCCAACAAAGCTTTGTGGGTAGGAGAGAATTTTTAGAACCGATTTTTGTGAACTTCTACACAGACCATAACGACTTTAACTTTTAGAATTCAATTGCATTTCTAGTTCTTATACGCAATCATATACAAGGAATCTTGTCATATCTGACTTTAGATACTCTAAGTAAGCGTTTTCTTTATTCGAAGCAAAGCTTTGTGGGTAGGGGAGAAGTTCTAGAACTGATTTTTTCGAACTACTACACAAACCATTATGACCTTAGCTTTCAGAATTCGGTTGCATGTCTACTTCTTAAACGCAATCATATACATGGGATATTGTCATACTTGACTCCAAACATTCTAATAAGCGTTTTATTGATTCGAACAAAGCTTTTTGGGTGGGGGAGAACTTCTAGAACCGTTATTTAGAACTTCTAAATAATCCAGAACAATTTTAGCTTTCAAAATTTGGTTGCATGTCTAGTTCTTACACTCAATTATATATAAGGGATAATGTCACATTTGACTCCAAATACTATACCTAAGCGTTTTATTAATTCGAAGCAAAGCTTTGTGGGTGGAGGGCGGGAGAAGTTTTAGAACCGATTTTTGATACTTCTACAGAAACAAGAACAACTTTAGCTTTTAAAATTCGGTCGCATTTCTAGTTCTTATACTCAATCATATAAAAGGGATCTTGTCACATTTGAACTCAAATACTCTAACTTAGCGTTTTATTTATTATAACAAAGGTTTGTAGGTGGGGGAGAAGTTCTATAACCGTTATTTGGAACTTCTACACAAACCAGAATGACTTTAGTTTTCTGAATTCGGTTGCATGTCTACTTCTTAAACGCAATCAAATACATGGGATGTTGTCATACTTGACTCCAAATATTCTAAAAAGCGTTTTATTGATTCGAACAAAGCTTTTTGGGTGGGGGAGAACTACTAGAACCGTTATTTAGAACTTCTATATAATCCAAAACAATTTTAGCTTTCAAAATTTGGTTGCATGTCTAGTTCTTACACTCAATTATATATAAGGGATAATGTCACATTTGACTCCAAATACTATACCTAAGCGTTTTATTGATTCTAACAAAGCTTTGTGGGTAGGGGAGAATTTTTAGAACCGATTTTTGTGAACTTCTACATGGACCATAACGACTTTAACTTTTAGAATTCAATTGCATTTCTAGTTCTTATACTCAATCATATACAAGGAATCTTGTCATATCTGACTTTAGATACTCTAAGTAAGCGTTTTCTTTATTCGAAGCAAAGCTTTGTGGGTAGGGGAGAAGTTCTAGAACTAATTCTTTCGAACTACTACACAAACCATTATGACCTTAGCTTTCAGAATTCGGTTGCATGTCTACTTCTTAAACGCAATCATATACATGGGATGTTGTCATACTTGACTCCAAATATTCTAATAAGCGTTTTATTGATTCGAACAAAGCTTTTTGGGTGGGGGAGAACTTCTAGAACCGTTATTTAGAACTTCTAAATAATCCAGAACAATTTTAGCTTTCAAAATTTGGTTGCATGTCTAGTTCTTACACTCAATTATATATAAGGGATAATGTCACATTTGACTCCAAATACTATACCTAAGCGTTTTATTAATTCGAAGCAAAGCTTTGTGGGTGGAGGGCGGGAGAAGTTTTAGAACCGATTTTTGATACTTCTACAGAAACAAGAACAACTTTAGCTTTTAAAATTCGGTTTAATGTCTAGTTCTTATACTCAATCATATAAAAGGGATCTTGTCACATTTGACCTCAAATACTCTAACTTAGCGTTTTATTGATTCTAACAAAGTTTTGTGGGTGGTGGAAAAGTTCTAAAACCGTTATTTGGAACTTCTACACAACCAGAATGACTTTAGTTTTCTGAATTCGGTTGCATGTCTAGTCCTTATACTCAATCATATAAAAGGGATCTTGTCACATTTGATTCCAAATACTCTAACTTAGCGTTTTATTGATGCTAACAAAGCCTTGTCGTTAGGGGAGAAGGGCTAGAACCTATTTTTATGAACTTCTAAACAAACCATAACGACTTTAGGTATCAGAATTTGGTTGCATGTCTAGTACTTATACGCAATCATATAGAAGGGATCTTGTCACATTTGACTCTAAATATTTTAACTTAGCGTTTTACTGATTCTAACAAAGCTTTATGTGTGGGGGAGAATTTCCAGAACCGATTTTTGTGAACTTCTACGCAGACCATAATGACTTTAACATTTAGAATTCGATTGTATTTCTAGTTCTTATACTCAATCATATACAAGGGATCTTGTCATATCTGACTTTAAATACTCTAAGTAAGCGTTTTCTTTATTCGAAGCAAAGTTTTGTGGGTAGGGGAGAAGTTCTAAAACTGATTTTTTTTCGAACTTCTACACAAACCGTAATGATTTAGCTTTCAAAATTCGGTTGCATGTCTACTTCTTATACGCAATCATATACATGGGACATACTTGACTCCAAATATTCTAATAAGCGTTTTACTGATTCGAACAAAGCTTTTTGGGTGGGGGAGAACTTCCAGAACCATTATTTAGAACTTCTAAATAATCCAGAACAATTTTTGCTTTCAAAATTTGGTTGCATGTCTAGTTCTTACACGTAATTATATATAAGGGATAATGTCACATTTGACTCCAGATACTATACCTAAGCGTTTTATTGATTCTAACAAAGCTTTGTGGGTAGGGGAGAATTTTTAGAACCGATTTTTGTGAACTTCTTAACAAACCATAACGACTTTAGCAATCAGAATTCGGTTGCATGTCTAGTACTTATACGCAATCATATAGAAGGGATCGTGTCACATTTGACTCTAAATATTCTAACTTAGCGTTTTTACTGATTCTAACAAAGCTTTGTGTGTGGGGGAGAATTTCCAGAACCGATTTTTGTGTACTTCTACACAGACCATGAGGACTTTAACTTTTAGAATTCAATTGCATTTCTAGTTCTTATACTCAATCATATACAAGGAATCTTGTCATATCTGACTTTAAATACTCTAAGTAAGCGTTTTCTTTATTCGAAGCAAAGCTTTGTGGGTAGGGGAGAAGTTCTGGAACTGATTTTTTTGAACTACTACACAAACCATTATGACCTTAGCTTTCAGAATTCGGTTGCATGTCTACTTCTTAAACGCAATCAAATACATGGGATGTTGTCATACTTGACTCCAAATATTCTAAAAAGCGTTTTATTGATTCGAACAAAGCTTTTTGGGTGGGGGAGAACTTCTAGAACCGTTATTTAGAACTTCTATATAATCCAAAACAATTTTAGCTTTCAAAATTTGGTTGCATGTCTAGTTCTTACACTCAATTATATATAAGGGATAATGTCACATTTGACTCCAAATACTATACCTAAGCGTTTTATTAATTCGAAGCAAAGCTTTGTGGGTGGAGGGCGGGAGAAGTTTTAGAACCGATTTTTGATACTTCTACAGAAACAAGAACAACTTTAGCTTTTAAAATTCGGTTTAATGTCTAGTTCTTATACTCAATCATATAAAAGGGATCTTGTCACATTTGACCTCAAATACTCTAACTTAGCGTTTTATTGATTCTAACAAAGTTTTGTGGGTGGTGGAAAAGTTCTAAAACCGTTATTTGGAACTTCTACACAACCAGAATGACTTTAGTTTTCTGAATTCGGTTGCATGTCTAGTCCTTATACTCAATCATATAAAAGGGATCTTGTCACATTTGATTCCAAATACTCTAACTTAGCGTTTTATTGATGCTAACAAAGCCTTGTCGTTAGGGGAGAAGGGCTAGAACCTATTTTTATGAACTTCTAAACAAACCATAACGACTTTAGGTATCAGAATTTGGTTGCATGTCTAGTACTTATACGCAATCATATAGAAGGGATCTTGTCACATTTGACTCTAAATATTTTAACTTAGCGTTTTACTGATTCTAACAAAGCTTTATGTGTGGGGGAGAATTTCCAGAACCGATTTTTGTGAACTTCTACGCAGACCATAATGACTTTAACATTTAGAATTCGATTGTATTTCTAGTTCTTATACTCAATCATATACAAGGGATCTTGTCATATCTGACTTTAAATACTCTAAGTAAGCGTTTTCTTTATTCGAAGCAAAGTTTTGTGGGTAGGGGAGAAGTTCTAGAACTGATTTTTTTCGAACTTCTACACAAACCGTAATGACTTTAGCTTTCAAAATTCGGTTGCATGTCTACTTCTTATACGCAATCATATACATGGGACATACTTGACTCCAAATATTCTAATAAGCGTTTTACTGATTCGAACAAAGCTTTTTGGGTGGGGGAGAACTTCCAGAACCATTATTTAGAACTTCTAAATAATCCAGAACAATTTTTGCTTTCAAAATTTGGTTGCATGTCTAGTTCTTACACGTAATTATATATAAGGGATAATGTCACATTTGACTCCAGATACTATACCTAAGCGTTTTATTGATTCTAACAAAGCTTTGTGGGTAGGGGAGAATTTTTAGAACCGATTTTTGTGAACTTCTTAACAAACCATAACGACTTTAGCAATCAGAATTCGGTTGCATGTCTAGTACTTATACGCAATCATATAGAAGGGATCGTGTCACATTTGACTCTAAATATTCTAACTTAGCGTTTTTACTGATTCTAACAAAGCTTTGTGTGTGGGGGAGAATTTCCAGAACCGATTTTTGTGTACTTCTACACAGACCATGAGGACTTTAACTTTTAGAATTCAATTGCATTTCTAGTTCTTATACTCAATCATATACAAGGAATCTTGTCATATCTGACTTTAAATACTCTAAGTAAGCGTTTTCTTTATTCGAAGCAAAGCTTTGTGGGTAGGGGAGAAGTTCTGGAACTGATTTTTTTGAACTACTACACAAACCATTATGACCTTAGCTTTCAGAATTCGGTTGCATGTCTACTTCTTAAACGCAATCAAATACATGGGATGTTGTCATACTTGACTCCAAATATTCTAAAAAGCGTTTTATTGATTCGAACAAAGCTTTTTGGGTGGGGGAGAACTTCTAGAACCGTTATTTAGAACTTCTATATAATCCAAAACAATTTTAGCTTTCAAAATTTGGTTGCATGTCTAGTTCTTACACTCAATTATATATAAGGGATAATGTCACATTTGACTCCAAATACTATACCTAAGCGTTTTATTAATTCGAAGCAAAGCTTTTTGGGTGGAGGGCGGGAGAAGTTTTAGAACCGATTTTTGATACTTCTACAGAAACAAGAACAACTTTAGCTTTTAAAATTCGGTTTAATGTCTAGTTCTTATACTCAATCATATAAAAGGGATCTTGTCACATTTGACCTCAAATACTCTAACTTAGCGTTTTATTGATTCTAACAAAGTTTTGTGGGTGGTGGAAAAGTTCTAAAACCGTTATTTGGAACTTCTACACAACCAGAATGACTTTAGTTTTCTGAATTCGGTTGCATGTCTAGTCCTTATACTCAATCATATAAAAGGGATCTTGTCACATTTGATTCCAAATACTCTAACTTAGCGTTTTATTGATGCTAACAAAGCCTTGTCGTTAGGGGAGAAGGGCTAGAACCTATTTTTATGAACTTCTAAACAAACCATAACGACTTTAGGTATCAGAATTTGGTTGCATGTCTAGTACTTATACGCAATCATATAGAAGGGATCTTGTCACATTTGACTCTAAATATTTTAACTTAGCGTTTTACTGATTCTAACAAAGCTTTATGTGTGGGGGAGAATTTCCAGAACCGATTTTTGTGAACTTCTACGCAGACCATAATGACTTTAACATTTAGAATTCGATTGTATTTCTAGTTCTTATACTCAATCATATACAAGGATCTTGTCATATCTGACTTTAAATACTCTAAGTAAGCGTTTTCTTTATTCGAAGCAAAGTTTTGTGGGTAGGGGAGAAGTTCTAGAACTGATTTTTTTCGAACTTCTACACAAACCGTAATGACTTTAGCTTTCAAAATTCGGTTGCATGTCTACTTCTTATACGCAATCATATACATGGGACATACTTGACTCCAAATATTCTAATAAGCGTTTTACTGATTCGAACAAAGCTTTTTGGGTGGGGAGAACTTCCAGAACCATTATTTAGAACTTCTAAATAATCCAGAACAATTTTTGCTTTCAAAATTTGGTTGCATGTCTAGTTCTTACACGTAATTATATATAAGGGATAATGTCACATTTGACTCAAGATACTATACCTAAGCGTTTATTGATTCTAACAAAGCTTTGTGGGGGGAGAATTTTAGAACCGATTTTTGTGAACTTCTACACAGACCATAACGACTTTAAGCTTTAGAATTCGTTAATTTCTAGTTCTTATACTCAATCATATAAAAGGGATCTTGTCACATTTGACTTTCAAATACTTCTAATTAGCGTTTTTTGATTCTAACAAGAGTTTGTGGGTAGGGGAAAGTTCTAAAAACGTTATTTGAACTTCTACACAACCAGAATGACTTTAGCTTTCGAATTCGGTTGCATGTCTAGTCCTATACTCAATCATATAAAAAGGGATCTTGTCACATTTGACTCCAAATACTCTAACTTAGCGTTTTATTGATTGCTACAAAGCTTTCGTTGGGGGAGAACTTTAGAACCTTATTTTTGTGAACTTCTAAACAAACCATAACGACTTTAGCTTATCAAATTTGGTTGCATGTCTAGTACTTATACGCAATCTATAGAAGGGATTGTCACATTGACTCAAAATACTTTACTTAGCGTTTTACTGATTCTAACAAAGTTTTATGTGTGGGGAGAATTTCCAGAACCGATTTTTGTGAACTTCTACGCAGACCATAAGACTTTTAACATTTTAGAATTCGATTGTATTTCTAGTTCTTATACTC